>QRFB01020756.1:3143-18522 GCA_008931105.1 Oenanthe javanica | reverse complement strand
TCAGATTTTTATTTGGGAATCGTATTCACCCCCCCTCTACGATCTCCAGGACCTAACAAGGAGAAGCCTTGAAATTCAAACAGAGGAGATAGTTGTAGAGGCAGAAGTGGAAGAGCCTTAGACTACAAAGATGTACATTCCTGCTCTCTCTGATGAGCAAATGGAAGATGGTACACTTCTAGNCAAAGATGTACATTCCTGCTCTCTCTGATGAGCAAATGGAAGATGGTACACTTCTAGACTTTGACTTTTCTGCATTTTACAAGATGAATTTGTCACTATATTTACATTTGTGCCTCAAACGGCAATGCACACACTAGAGCCCTTAGTGGCCTTCGAAACTGGCAATGAACTTGGTCAAAACCAACCAGTTCTAACCACTGCCAAGAACAACAAACACTCCCTTCATCTCCTCAAACCAGAAAGAGAACCATTGATATAGATGATAGGAGTGATTCCCTACCAAATCAGGAACTTTTTGAAATATCCCCTCCAACTCTACCTTCTAGAAAACGTCGTAAAATGGATTTTAGATCTAAGGCAACTGTGAACCAGGAACCTGATTCTCCAATCTCTGACGACATTATATTTCTTCGTAACCTCAATTCTGAAATTGATAAACCCTTGGAAGGTACGAGAACAGAAACAATAGCTAGTACTGTTTTGGTTGAACCAATTCAGAACCTGTCTTCACAGACAGTAGGGGGCATCACTGACTCTCACGAGCCGCTCATTACATTGTCAAATGTGGTGACCCCCCTAGACTTAACATCTCCAGATCTTATTCAGGAAGTTTTCCCTCCCCATGTGGGTGAAGTGGAAAGGCAACTCTCCCATTGAAGGGAAGAGGTCTCCATTCAAGGAGTAGTTGTATCAACAGCATCACCACTTCAAGTGGAAGTACCTTCATAGGCATCGCGGGGAACCACAAGCTCTTATTTGTCAAACATTACGTTGCCTGAGGTGGTGATCCCCTAGAGATTCAAATTCCAGCACCTATAACGGAGGTCCTCCCCACCTTATTAGGTAAGACGGAGGGACAACACACCCATAGAAGGGATGTGGACTCTATTAATAGAGTATCTGCTATTTCGGTAGTAAAACCTGTTTAGGGTGTCTCTGAGCAGGTAATGCCTTCATTGGCTTCAACTGGCATCACAGATTCTACAAACTTGCCTATCATTACAGAATCCACAGTGGTGACCACATTGGGTCTCAACCCCCCAGTTCTTGAAAAAGGAGTTCTCCCCACCCATAGTGGTCCAGCGGAGAGGCAACCTACCCATAGAAGGGATAGGGATTTTAATGCAGGTACAGAAGATCAGGATGTGCTACTGAATCAAATGAGTGATACACTTAACCTTAGTGATCTTTTATTCCCTGGCCCTGATTATCCGAGTATGAATGTTGAGGGTCGTGCTAGAACAGAAATAGTGAGGAGTGAGACACCAACTAACCAAACAAACACCCCACACATTGCACACACTGCACACAGCCAAGGATTCTAAATCTGGAGGCCCAAGTAACAGAAATTCACTACTCAATAAGAAAGATCTTGGAGGTGCAGGAGAAGCAGAGATCAGAAATGAAAGAAATCAAAGATTTGGTCAAACATCTGCTGGCTCATAAAGTTCCTATTTCTACTCAATCAACTTCGACAACTCAGATTCATCCGGTCAGAAGGGAGGATAACCCAACTGAGGGGGATAGGTCAGCATAAGAAAAAGTTAGAGCTGAGATGATCTTGGAATACACAGCTCAGGGGGAGTCAGATATTTTCTATAGACTTGGAGCTAGGTAACTGGAAGAAGGGGAAATATTTTAGCCCTATGTGCCACTGGAGATTCCAATAGAGATTGAAATAGAGGAAACTGCAAAAGCTGCAGGAATGGATGTTGAGGAGGAGTTTGCAGAAGAATATGCTTTTGATAATGACTTTCTTTTAGTTGGTGTAGATGAAGTTGTTACTCATGGTATAGATTAGGCTCAAGAATTGATGAAGAGAAAACGGAAGAGAGTACAACACACAATAGAAAGAAGAAACAGAATTAAGGACATAGAAGCTAAAGTTGGTCCTGATTGGGATGAAGCAAGGAATCTACTCAAGAAGAAAGAGTTGTCTCTTACTCAGAAGAAGACATAGAAGTCCTTGATCTCTTCAGAACCATGAGGGAAAGATTTGAAGATGTTTATGAATTCTATGCTATGTTATCGGAAGAGATTATAAGCGTGTCAGTAAGTGCATCCAAGTACGGGTGGAAAATGTTCATAAATTCAACAACACTGAGGTCAAAGATTTTGTCGACAAAGAGTTTTGAAAAGATGAATATTGTGGATTTATATGTTCTGAAGAGGAAAGTCATCTTTGGTGGGCATAAAATAAATGAGATACTGAGAGATATGATTAGGAAGAAGATTATGGAGATCAGTGTCGAAGCATTTGAAAAGCCTCCGGTGGTTAAGTACTACAAAGCAACAACACTTCATAACTTAACCTTGTCAGATGAATGTCTGGATTCAAGCCATGCAATGTTCATGCAGTATGTAGAAGGGAGACTCAGAAGCAAGAAGAATAAAACAGAAGAAGATTTAAAGGCTGCTGGGTTGATCTACGCATTCAGGCTGAACAGAGCAATTAAAACATCAGGAAGATATCTAATGGATACGACCAGATATTATCAAGACCCAGTGTATGTAAGAAGAGAGGATGTAACAGAATTATTTAAAACCATAAAAGATTCTGAACCTTGCATTTAGACGGAGCCAAATGGAACAAAATACTTCCTTTTCAAGAAGAATGGAGTGGATAAAAAGAAGGAGCTATCAAAAATGAGGAGAAACGATTATGAAATTATCTAAAAAGTCCTTTCAAGGGTGAAGAGATCCACAGTCAAATTAGATAAAAAGGCTTTGAGGATGATTGAAGATGCCCTGGTGGAGAAATTGGCAGAAGATTCGATGCATGACACTGATCGAGTAATGGGCTTTCCAAAAAGGATAACAGTGTTCGTGTTTTCAAATAGACGATTTCTGGCCTTCTAGTCAATCTCCAAGACAAACTCAACCGCTTTTCTCACTAAAGTTTTAAAGAAGTTAGAAGAACCACCTCCAGTCAATACTCTTGAAGTGGAAGCTAGAGACATACTGAAGGCAAGGTTGGAGCAGAAGGAAGAAGAATTGAGAAAACATTACTCCGAGACAAGATCTAAGAAAAGATAAGACTCGGTACAAAGAAGCAGAATATCATAGAATTATGTGTTCAGGCTAGAGGAACAAACTTCTATTGTACTCAAAGAAATCTGAAAATGTAAAATCTAATCCAGAATGTAATTAATATTATTTACTGTCTTTCTACACTTTACTTTTTCTTGTAAGTATCAGTTGAGTTAACCTCTCACGGGATTTTCTTGTCGAACTCTAACAACTAAATAGGGGGAGATTGTAAAACATAATGTAACTTAGTATGTAACAGTGATAACGATAACTCAACCAAGAAACAAAGACAAATAAATAATACTAATGTGCAGCATAAGAATCCAGAAGGACATGTAAATAGGAATCATACATACATCATTGCAGAGCATTCTAAATGAAAGGCTTACTGAATGTCAGTAATAGAAGTTCATTTAAAATGTTCAGGCCTCAGCAACAAATAAGTGTTCAATGGATTTAAGGCTAAAGTCAGTGTAATGATTTGTGTATAATTATCAAAGGTTCTCATTGATCAGAAGCAATGAATCAGTCCAAAGTAAATTAGCTTAAACATAACAGAAGTCAAGGGAATTCAATTCAGTGTTAGTCATTTGTGAACCAGACCAGTGCATTAAGCGTCAGTACAATAAGAAAAGAATTGTCCTGGTTAATCAGAAGAAAATTAGTTTATCAAGCTAGAAGAGTGAAAATCAAGTAGTAATTACTTCAAGCACTTCAAGAAATATGTTAAGGCAAGTAGTATTGCATTTGGTGGCTCCTACACTCTTGAAGTACTCTAGAGGCGCCACCAACCTTGTAAAGGAGCAACAAATCAAGAATAAAGCCAAGTGAAATCAAGAAGATGGTTTATGGCCCCTGCGCAAGGGAATGGGAGTGCAGGTGCAACAAAACTTTTTGTGGCGCAACAAAACTTTTTGTGGCGCCACAAAAGGTTAAGGGAAAGGTTAGTGGCGCCTACACACTGCAAAATGTGTGTAGGCGTAACAAAAGCTCACACAGGCGCAACAAAACTCACGGAAATGTTTCTAAGTAATTTATTGGCGCCTACACTGTGCGAATGATGTACATGCGCAACTAAACTTCTATTTGGCGCAACAAAGTTATTCTAGGGGCGCAACAAACCCTCTAAGGCGCAACAAACCTCTATGTGGCGCCTACACACCACCACTCTTGCAGGCGCAACAAAGGACTTGAGAATTGTTGGAAATCATTTTCCAAAAAGTCTACAAATTATATATGGGTGAAAATAAATACGAACAGTAAAGAATTCATTCATCTTCAACAAAAGAGATACAGAGGAGAGCACCATTAAAGCTTAATATTTATATCACCCAACTGTATTTCTATTGTAACATTGATTGAACCCATTGAAGCTACTCATTTGATTAGAAGTGTACTACCTCAGGGATTTAATAATACATTGTTATTTCCCCGAATCTTCGTGTTTCATTAACTGCCATTTTAATATCTCAAGAACACAAACACTTAATCCGCAATATAACGAAAAATCTACAACATCATATTCATCCCCCCCTTCTATGATGATTTTGGACCTAACACAACCATACAAGTCCATTTAGGCTACCCCAAGACCTCATTTCAATAGCCCTTAGACCTGTCTAATTGCCCCCAAAGGTTTACCAAAAGTTCACTTTCTGGTAATTTTTCGGCCACTACTTTTTGTGTATTTTGGCTTCGAAATTGGTTTTTTCTCTTGATTTTTCTCTAGATCTCAAGGGTTACAAGTTGGTTCCTTCTTTATATGTTCGTATACATATTTGACAGATTATATATAGATTTGTTCTTGCTTGGTTTGATTTTTAGATCTATTATATAGTTAGCCTTGTCTTCGATTTATATATATACGAGCTTTAATTGTTTGTTCTTTCTTTTATATATAAATTTGTGGTAAATGTTGGAAGAGTTTTTTTTTCATCTCCTGTTGTTCACAACTAAGTTGTTTATATCCTCGGTGTAGGCTTCCGGGATTACTAATGACTCTAAGTTACTTAAGTTCTGACTAGAGACCGATTTGCATAAATCTCATATAGAGGTATAAACAAAAGAACTCCTTGTTAAATTTGGTAATTGAACTAGCTTCTATTCCGAGTTGAGACCTACTTGTGTAAGTCTTATATAGAGACACAAACAAAAGGACTCCTTGTTAATAAGTTGCAAGTTCACTCATTTTATTTCCGAGTTGAGATTCCATTCATATAAGTCTAAATTATTATACATAAATGAACTTCTCATTGGTTGAAATAAATAGAGTATTAAACTCACCTAAATTTTGAGTCGAGACCAATTTGTATAAGTTGAGGTACGACATAAACAGAAGGACTCCTTGTAGAATTATTAGTGAAAGAACTAACTTATATTATGAGATAAAAATATTCGTATAAATCTCATATATTACTTAGAGATATAAATGAAGCTCTATCATAGAATATTTGTCAAGTTTAAACTCACCTTAATACCGAGTCAAGACCAATTTATATAAGTCGAGGTATCACATAAACAAAAGGACTCATTGTTGAATTATTCGTGAAAGAACCGAACTTATATTCCAAGTTATATTCTTTTGTATAAATCTCATTTAGAGATATAGACAAAGTAAACTCGTAGAATATTTGTGAGTTTATTCTTTAACTTCAAACACCGAGTTAATGGTTATTCATATAAGTTGAGGTACTACATAAACGAACCTAACTTGTTGAGTTCTTGAAGTTAATCTAACTTCGATTCTGAGTTAGATACTATTTATATAAGTCGATGTATGGCATAAATAAAACATTCTCGTTGAATCTTAGTGGTATATCTGGTGTTCGTTTAAAGGCCATAGTTTAGTTATTTTAATTTCCAAGGCCTTATAAACAACCCACTTATAAAATGTTCTTGATCTTGTTCAAGTCACAATATATTTGGCTTAGTTATTTTCGGCCTTATATATCCTATATATTATATATATTTAATTTAAGTGCTTGCATTCATACGCTTTACATAACACTCTTTACCTTAGCATAAGCAATTAAATACTTGCATACACATACACACACTATGTGTGGTTCGTCCTTCTAATGAAGCTACTTACCCCGACTCACATTTATATATTCTATTACTTCAGCTATATTATATATAATTGTTTGTTCCTGGTCTAGTATAGTAATATACTAGTCCACCAATATTATTTCTTAAACAGGGCTATTAAGTCGTAGTACTGGTTGTCTAGACTTTGTTAGTGAGGTGAAGTGAAGTGAGGTGATCCTTGTTCTAAGAACCAAGTCCTAGGTACGCCGACGGGAAGTTGGGTGTCTTTGCAACGTGAAGAAGAGGAAAGACCCAAGACCTAAGACCTAGGGTTCAAGACCTATAGAGGGTTAGAGAAACATAGTCTATGCATGGTTTTATTTTACTTACTTGTATTTGCGGAGGTAACGGGAAGTTACGCTCCAAGATAAACTTGTAAGGGTTCTACTTAGATTGTGAGAGGATAGTGGGGAGTTACGCTCCAAGATAAATCTAGTAGGTTTGCTATTATATTTTGAAACGGGGAGTTAATGTCCGAGATAAATACATAGTGGTTGTAACAGGCTTCTCCGCCGCTATAAGGAGGGTATCTTTTTATAATGGGAAAATCTTTAGTCCAGGAAGGGACTCGGGGACTAGACTAGGGGTGAGCGAATCCGTTAAGGGATTGCGCCATCGCAAACCAGGATAAAAATATTGTGTGTGATGCTCTATTTCTTTACTATCTTTTAATTTCCGCACTTGTTTTACTAGTTGACTAGTAACATTTTTTAAAAGAGAAGATAAAATTTTAAAATGTGAAACCCTAATTTTTAAAAGGGTATTAAGCTATTCAACCCCCTTCTGGCTAATAATACCCATCCTTACGGACCTAACAAGATCAAACTCTTTTGTTCTTCAACAATAATATTTCTAACCACTTGAACTTTTTGATGACGAATCTTCACTGACATTGTTGACACTCTGTGCACTAGTCTAATTCATGGATGACTAACTACAATGTTGATTCTTATTTCTACTATAGTGATCTTTATATCTTGTTCTGTTTTGTCTACTTTTTATTTTCCTCCATAATTTTCTTTTTCTGGAATCTTTATATAGTAAGAACTTAAAACCTTCTGTTAGGATTTATGAGATTTGATGATAACAAATTCTTTAGAATTACAATATAGATTTCAATTTTATGTAACTGGTCAATGGATATGTGTGTTATAAATATCCATTGACTAGAGAACCAATTATCAATTGAAGTTGTTGTTAATCAACTAATAAATTGGATTATAGCAGTTGATTCAAGATTCTTATTTTTTATCAATTGATTATAATTCATCAATGGATAACCATGTATCACTCGACTGATATCTATTGACTTCAATTAATAGCTCATCAACAGATGTGACGATTGGCTGATGAACTGTAAATATTCTAAGTCAGAATTCTCTCAAATGAATGATCAATGGATAATGAGGTCAATGGTTATGGATGATATTCAATGGATAAAAGTCTACAAAAGTCAATCAATGGATCACCATCAACAGATGAATGCATGAAGACAATAAATGGATAAAGGAATCGATGGATACTCAAATATCCATTGATACATCAACTAATCAATGTATAACACATATTTAAAGCATAATGTAACGTAATATGTAATAGTGGTATCGATAACTCAACTAAGAATCAAAGACAGTCAAATAATACTAATATGCAACACAGGGATCCTAAAGGACATGTAAACATGAATCATACATACATCATTGTAGAGCATTCAAGTTGAAAGGCTTACTGAATCTCAGCGAGAGAAGTTCATTAATATGTTCAGGCCTCAGCAACAAATAAGAGTTTAGAAGATTTCAGAGTAAAGACAGTGTAATGCTTTAAGTATAGGTGTCAGAGGATTTCAGTGATCAGAAGCAATTAACAAGTCAAGGTTAATCAGTTGAAAAAGAATAGAAGTCAAGAGAATTTAATTCAGTGTTAGTCGTTTATGAACCAAACCAGTGCACTAAGTGTCAGCACAGGAAGAAGCGAATTACCTTGATGTATCAGAAGAAAATCAGTTGATCAAGCCACATGAAGAATATTTCAAGTTGTACTCAATAGCTTCATGAAATAAGCTAAGGCAAGTACGCGTTATGTCATTCCTACACAAGGGTACAAGAGTGCAAGAACACCATAACCACAACCAAGCCTCAAGGAAATATTCTGAGTAAGAGTATTGACCTACACTAGGTAACAAGAGTGTAGGCGTAATATAAAGGCAATAGAAATGTTTTAAGGCACCAAGTAATGATATGTGGCGTCTACACTAGGTAACAAGAGTGTAGGAGCAACATAAGTAAGACAATATATTTTCTTTAAGTCCTTAAGTGGTTCCTACACAGGGTATACAGAGTGAAGGCGTGACATAGGTGACTGGCACAACTTACACTCTAAACTCCCATTCCCTTGTAGAGGCGCAACATATGACTTGGTGGAAATTGTAAAATCAACTACGTTTGATTTTCAAAGACTATAGAATATATATGGGTGAAATCAATACAGATATTCATTCATCTTCAACATTCAACATGAACAGACGGGGAGCTCCATTAAAGCCATACATTAAACATACCCAATTGTATTTTTGTTGTAATATTGTTTGAACCCATTGTAGCTAATCTCTTGATTAGAAGTGTGGCCCCTCAAGGATTTAGTAATATATCTTTATTTCCCTGAATCGTTGTGTTTCAATTACTACCATTTTTATATCTCAAGAACACACACACTTAATCCGCAATTAAACGAAAATCTACCAACATCATATTCAACCCCCATTCTATGATGATTTAGGACCTAAAAATTGGTATCACAGCTAGTTGATCGAAGTTACAAATTAAAATCTAAATATAGTTTTTTAAAAAAGTGTATTTTTTGATCTAGAAAAATTCATATTGAAATTTCCTTATTTTTAAAGAAAATTCAATTTCGAATTTGTTTTTAAGATTTTAAATCCACTATTTTTTTAAAAGGCTATTAATCGTCAAGAATTCGAATTGAAATTTTATTTCTCAAAATTTAATTTTTATTCGAATTGATTTTAATTTTTAAGAAATTAATTATTTCTTGAGATTTAAAATTCTTCGTAACCATGAGTACTCAAAAACTTAGTGGCATCAAAATCCCAGCGTTTGACAAAAATGAATACATTCCATGAAAGAAGAAGATGTCCACTTTCATCAAATCAACTAATTTTCAATACATGGAGATTTTGGAAAATAGACCTTGTGTTTCTCAGAAGCTTACACCAGAAATAGTCTAAGATGACGGAGAACGGATTCCTCAAGGATTTACCCCAAAGGAGCCTTCAGAGTACATTGACACTGACAAAGAAAGAGTAGCATGGGATAATCATCTTTAATATATCCTAATGGATTTACTGGACACTACAATACTGAATCAATTGATAAATTGCACTAGTGCCAAACAAATGTGGGATACTATTGATCTGCTAATGGAAGGTACTGCAGAGGTGAATGAGAACAAGATGGATATTCTTACATCTCAGTACGAAGCTTTCAAGTCACTTCCTGAAGAAAGTATCACTCAAGTCTTTGAGAGATACAATAATTTATTGAATGACTTGTCACTGCACGGAAAGGCATACTCACATAGGGAGATCAATAAAAAAATTTTGTTGACACTGTCTGCGCATCTTGAACACAAAATCTCTGTTATCAGAGAAAGAAGTGACATAAATGACATATCTATTGAAATTCTATACAGGAAGCTCAAGACTCATGAAATAGAGCAAAAGTAAAGACAGATCATTTATGGTTCAGGAACAGTGGACAGTAAGAAAGCAGCTCTGTTAAAAACTATAGCATTTATAGCCAGAGATTTTTCTGTCACATAGACCAACACAGAAATGCCTGTAATTGAGAAAGAAGAGATTCTAGAAGCTGAATTTACTGCAAATGTTCAACCAGGTGATGAAGATGACTTCTACTCAATAGAAGAGCTTGAATAGTTGGAAAATAAGACAATGGCCTATATGGAAGGAAAGTTCAAGAACCACAGGTTTAGAAGGAACCCTAAGTACAAATTCAAGAGTAACACTAGTTAAAGTGGTTCTAGCTTCAGAAACAACAACTGAGGTGGTTCGTCTTCAGGGTCTTTCAAAAAAGGAGGTTATAAGACTGGAATGGTGGACCGCCACAAGTTTAAGTGCTACAACTGCAATGAATCCGAACATTTTGCTACAGAATGTCGGAAGCCTAAGCGAAGGAAAGAAAGAAAGGAGTGATATGATGAATTGAAACAGAAGTATGATGCTCTGGTAAAGAAGCATCAGGGCAGAGCTTATATAGCTGAGGGAAAGAGCTGGGATGATTCAGACAATGATGATGAAGAGATATATGGAAATGTTGCTATAATGGCAGACTCTTCAGAGGCATCATCTCAGTCATCAAAGGTATCATTTCTTTCCATAGTTGACATGTCTAATTCTGATTACAAGAAAACTATAGAAGATCTAAGTATAGAAATGTTTAACATACACACAAGCATGCTAGCACCAGAGGAAGAAAATGCTAAATTAGTTCTAAGAAATAAAATGTTAGAAGCTAGAAATGAAGAACTAGAGCTTGAATGTTGAAAGACATATGACTAGACCTGTTTGTAATAATTAGATGATAACTCAACTCTAGCTATAAAGAGAAGTAAATAATAAATACCAAACAGGAATCAAGATGAAGACAATCAACTAATCACAGAGGATCTAAGTATTAGAAGTATTTTTTGGGATTTCTACTCAACACTGGAAGAAGTTCATTAAAAATGTTCAAGCGTTAGTAAAAAAATAAATTAGTAGTGTTTCATAAGAGTTCAGAAGATATAAGGGATTTCAAGTGGTTAATATAGAAGGATTCTAGAAAATGAGGAAAGACAGTAAAGCAAAGGATGATAGAAGGTCACAACTTAAAAGTTTATAATTGAAGAATATTTATTAGAATGGCACAAATGAACCAGACAGTACATTTGTGTGTCATCTATAATAATATTTATTCTTCAGTTAACTCAAGTGGTTTTATGACAGAAGACAAAGAAAAGGCGGAAAGACCTCAGAGCTGACAAGTTATATAAGTCATAATAATATTTTAATTCTTCTAAGTAAATTAATTATTTAATTTATTTAATTAAATTAATTCATGTTGAAATTAATTTAATTTATGAATTATTTAATTACATTTAATAGAATTAATTTATTATAAAAGATATGACTTAATATGACTTTTAAATATAATTCAATTGACTTATTAAAGAGTCATACTGAATTATATAATAAAGAGTCATACCGAATTATCTATTGAAAGAGTCATACCGATTATTAATACAAGAGTCATACCGATTATTAATACAAGAGTCATACCAAATGATTGTTAAGAAAGTCATACCAAAAATGATTCTTGAAAGAGTCATACCGAATTAAAAATGAATGAGTCATACCGAATTTTCAAGAGTCATACCGGATTTTAGAAAGTCATACTCAGCCTTTTTAAGAGTCATACAAGGGTTATTTCTATACTTTCAAGAGTCATATTGGAAGAAGTCATACCAGCTTTACCACCTCTATAAATATGAGGTTTTCGCTTCATATTTCAAGAGTAAGAAAAATAGTTAAAGTTCATAAATTTGTCTGCATTGTAATATTCACAGATTTCTGTGCAAGTTTGGAATGTAATTGTTAAACTCGAACAATTCATGTCAAAATCGTTTTAAGCTTTTAATCAGTTATATAAACTTTCTACTTATTAATTTTGTAATACTTTTCAAGTTAAAATTATATCTTCTACTTGAATAGTATTCCATCACAATTAATATTTCGTGTGAATTTAAAATAATATTTTTAAATCCAATATTCCGCGTTAATTTATTGATATTGTATTCAACCCCTTTTCTATAATATCAGGGACCAACAATTGGTATCAAAGCTAGTTGATATTTATAATATCAGATCCGAACCAAAAAATTCCGCAACTCATATACAGATCTCAAAAATTATTTTTAATTTGAAATAATTTTTTATTCGAAATAATTTTTTTTAAAATTATTTTTGATCAAAAATTGTTTTCAGTCAAAAAATAAAATATTTTTTTGAAACACTTAATTTTTAATCTTATTAAAAGATGAGTACTCAGAAAGTGACTTGCATCAAAATTCCACAGTTCGATAGAGAACACTACAACTTGTGGAAACATAAAATGCTACTATTCATCGGGATTGTCAATCCCAAGTACGCATTAGTTTTGGTCAAAGGTGTTGAGCCCCCTATATCAGTTATTCTCGAATATCAGGTAGATGGGGTCATAATCCCCTACAGACAGTTTTTCAAAAGTCCAGTAGACTATACAGATGAGGAAGCAGAAGCGGTGTTCCTGGACAACAATCTCAAATTAATATTAAATGAATCCCGGGATTACGTAATGTACAATCAAGTAGTCAATTGCAAAAATGCAAAACATATCTGGGAAATAATTGAAATCATCAATAAGGGAACTGAAGAAGTAAAGGAGAATAGACTGGAGATTCTGACCTCTCAATATGAGCAGTTTAGATCCAACCCTGGTAAGGGTATCTCTGAGGTGTTTCAAAGACTAAACAAACTGATAAACGAGCTCAACATGAATGGAAAGTTTTATCAGAATCAGGAGGTGAACATGAAGTTTTTGCTGACCTTACCCGAGCATCTGGAACACAGGATCGCAGCTATCCGGGAGTCTAGGGACATGAAAGAGGTAACCCTAGAAAGACTCTACGGAGTTTTAATAACTTATGAACTAGAACAGATCCAAACCAGAGAGATGTATGGGAGAGGCAAGGTACTGAGTTCCTCCGAGGCATTAATGGTAGAAGCACCAAAGAAAGAAGAAGTGAAGGCAGTTGCACCTTCTAACAGTGCAACAGAGTATGTGGTTCCAGAATTTGGACATACTTCTGACAAACAAGAAGATGGTGAGTTCTACTCGCTGGAAGAACTAGATCACCTGGAAGATGAATCTCTAGCAATGGTTGCTAGGAGGTTTGGCAACATGAGATTCCGAAGAAACTCCGCCTATAGAGTAAAGCCTAATTTTGGAAGATTCCAAAAAGGAGGTTCTTCGACAGCAGTATCAAAAAGTGGCTACAAGACCGACTTAATTGATAGAAGAAAGTTTCGTTGCTTCAACTGTAATGAGCTAGGCCACTTCGCAACTAAATGCAAGAAGCCTAAGCATGGGAAAAAGAGAGAGTCTTATGAAGAGCTCAAAGAGAAGTATGATTGCTCGTGAAAAAGCATCAAGGAAAGTCCTATCTAGCAGAAGGCAAAAGCTGGGATGACTCAGATAATGATGATGAGGAAGAGCTAGGAAATCTTGCTCTTATGGCTTCATCCGAGGAATCACTATCTCCCACCCGTCAAGGAGGAATAGAGGTAAATCCTTCTTGCCCTAAAATGTTTGCATTTCTAGGAAGAGAACTAGATGGCGAAAGAGATAAGGTTAAGAAACTCAGACTCAAAGTCAAAGAGTTAGTTGATGAGACTGAAGTTCTTAAGCAGTTAAAAAGAAATCATGACCGGTTGACTATCAAGTTGACTGAGGACTTAGCTGTTCAAGTCAGTAAAGTCAGTTGTCATGTTATAACTGAAACCAATCTCAGAAACCAGATAGAGGAAGAAAAGAAAAAGTGTTTTGCATATAAGAATTCCTCGTATATTATAAAGAACCTAATTGACCAACAAGAAAGAAGTCGTAAAGTTGGAATAGGCTTCGAGTACGATAAATCTGTAAGAAAGCCAAGCAACATAACCCCTTTCAGAAAAAGTGCTGAAGAAAGGGGTATCCCACATGTTGTTAAAGACACACTGAAACCTCTCTTCATAACACCGATAGTTGAACCCATCTTGAGAGCTACATACTGATTCCATATGAAATACAGTTAGAGGAACTCGAGGAAGAGAAGAAGAGAGGAGAACATGTTAAGGACATAAAAAGAGTTAATGTCCAGAAAGAGAAGAGTGCACCAGAGACACCAGTGAAAGATGAGGGAACTTCTAAGTCGCCCAATCCTGGTATAGGTGCAAAAGACTTAAAGAATAAAATGAACAGACCTAAAACGTTTGTTAACAGTAAGGATAGTAACAACAAATTTCATTATACTGTAAACTTCAAATCTGCTGATAAAATTGAAGTAGAATCTGTTAAGTCACCTACTGTTTTGAATAACATGCCTATTATTGATGCTTTCCACAATCCTTGTGGTATATTGAATTGTATGTTATGTGCTTTTAATGCTATGACTACTTATTTTAAACGCATGATTGCTAAGAAAGATAACATAATACCTAGACAATACATCAATAATAAATTCACTAAATCCAAGACTGCAACTCCTTTACCTGTTAAGAAGGAAAAATATATTCATGTCTAAAGAGAAAGTTTTTAAGACTGTTTATAAGAAGGTAGGAACAATCAAGGAAGATGATGATGTTATTCGAAAAGGATCTGTTGTCAAAGCTGACAAAGGTCAATTCTTTAAGTATGACGGGCCCAATCGATTTTGGGCTCCGAAGACGAATTAATCCATTTGGTATGTGCAGGGAGTTAAATAGGTAAACCAAGTTATATGGATCAGGGACAGTGGATCTTTAAGGCATATGACCGGAGATAGATCCCTGCTATCAAACGTGGTTGAAAGAGTTGGCCCAATCGTCACCTTTGGAGATAACAGCAAAGGAATGACTACGGGTTATGGCAAGTTAAATACTGGAAATGTTATCATTGACAATGTCTCTTTAGTGGAAGGACATAAGCACAATCTACTCAGCGTCAGTNGGAAATGTTATCATTGAAAACGTCTCTTTAGTGGAAGGACTTAAGCACAATCTACTCAGCGTCAGTCAATTTTGTGATAGAGGTTACAAAGTAAACTTTATCAAGGAGAAATTCTTAATAGCTCATTCTAAAGATGACAGACTAGCCTTGCGTGGAGTAAGGAAAGGAAACTTGTACGTAGCCTATCTCAACTCAGGAACTGAAGATGAAGCAAATTGTTTCTATTCAAAGGCTACAACAGAAGAAAGTTGGCTATGGCACAAGAAGCTCTCACACCTGAA
>QRFB01020753.1:0-18524 GCA_008931105.1 Oenanthe javanica | reverse complement strand
TATTATATATTTATTTTTATAATTTCTGAATTAAATTTATTATTTATTAATTAAAAATTATAAGCTGTGCGGGTCGAAAGACATTTCTACGGAGCTTATTCTAATAAGACAAAATAGGCCCCCTGTTTGTTCAAGTTGAAGGGGCAGGTGTTTTTTTGTTTTTGAATAAGCCAATCAGAAGCTGACACGTGGCCAATCAAAAGGAAAGAAATGAAAAAGCCGCCGAATGAAAAGTCTTACCGAGAATGATTCCAAAAAGTCTTACCGAGCTTTTTTATTAAAAGTCTTACCGAATTAATTCAATAAGACCTTTTAAAAGTCTTACCGAATTAATTTAATAAGACATTTTAGAAAGTTTTACCGAGCAGTTTAAAAAGTCTTACCGAATTTTAAAGTGAAAAAGGTCTTGCTGGGCATCAGAAAAAAAGTCTTACCGAGTTTTTAAAAGTCTTACCGAGTTTTAAATATCTTGCCCAGTTATTTTAGAAAGTCTTGCAGACTTATTTAAAAAGTCTTGTTGATTTTTTAAATAAGTTTTATTCAAATGTCTTGCTGAGTTTTCCTCTATAAATATGATGATTTTGCTTTCATTATTTGTGTTGATCAATTTGATTGAAAACAGTTCAAATTCAGAAATTTGTCTGCATTGTAATATTCATAGATTTCTGTGCAAGTTTGGAATATAATTTGATTAACCCGAACACTTCATGTCGAATTTGTTCTAGATCACTTTATCAATTATATACAGTTTTCATCAGATTAATTTTGTAATACTTTTCAAGTTAAAATTATATCTTCTACTTGAACAGTATTTCATTAAAATTAATATTTCGTGATTAATAAAAATAATATTTTTAAATCCGAAATTCCGCGACTATTTTTAGATATTGTATTCAACCCCCCTTCTACAATATCAGGGACCAACAAACCCCTTTAAATCTCTATTTTAAATGTGGGTTTAGTGATTTTAGATCTTTAACTTTATTATTATTGTTATTTTTTTTATCCTAGATTGTAGATCTAGATTTGGTTGTTGGTAGTGTTAAAATTAAGCACTTTAAATTTTAGATCTGCTTTTATTTATTAGTTCTTTTAACGGAGCATATAGATCTACTTGTTTTTGTTTTTAATTTTATTAGTTTAGTTGTTGAATTTCCTTTTACACACATGCGGCACATCCTTTGTTTAAATTAGTAACTTGTTAATTAGTATAGCCATCGGTGCAAGTAGTAGAACTACTTTGACGTTGGTACATGTTTTATTTTATTATTGTCTTTAACATATAGCCATGCGTGCAACACCATTTTCTTGTGCCATTGACTTTTATCTCATTACTTGTCCAATTTTTACTTCTGTGATTTTGTTTCGAGTTAGCCCATTTGTGTTACAAGCCTGGCCCATTTTCAATATACATGTTTTAGTTTGACAATTAAAACTCTTCATAGTAAATTTGTTTTTTTATTTTAATCTTAAATTTTAAATCTTGATAATTACTTTTAATTGTTCGGATAATTTTCTTTTCTTATTTAGTAAGTAGATCATTAAAAATACTCCTAAAAATCTATTGTTCTAATTCGCCTAAGTTAAATATTAAGAATCACGAAAATAATTTTATTCCTTGTGGAACGAATCTTAAATATTAAAACAATGTGATATTGTGCACTTGCAAATCAAAAATCTTTATTTTTACCACATCACTAAAAGTAATTTGGAGAAAATTTCAATATCATCCATTAGTTCATACTAAACGTAAAAATGATTGAAATGGATTTTGAAGTAAAGCAGAAGTTTACCGTTGACATCATAGTTTAATATGACTAGCTAAGTCATCCCAGTTTCATTATGATGCGAATGGTAATTAAAATTTTATATGGACTTTTGTTGAAGAACCAGAAGATTCTTCTCAGTGATACATATGTTATTTATTTATAAGGCAAAACTGATCACCAGGAAAAATATAGTTTTGATCTATCATCTTTGAGAATGAATTAATGAAGATATGTATGAGATAAAAATCTCCCAATGTAGACCACGAAGATATTTTATGAACAATATAGTTATATGCCTGATTTTTATTAACTCGTTGCATGAAGTAAGCGAGGTTGATTATTTAAATTATGCACTTACATAATGTTGGTGAATCTCTCAATGGGTATTATTTCATCCATAAAACAATTATTGAGTATTTTCTATCAAATATTAATGGATTCGTATCAGATAGATAAGTTATCATAATTTCTTCCCATTATAAACAAATTATTGGTCAGCTTAGATTATTCCACCACAATAATAAGATTGATTTTTGAATTGGATATATATCACATATGAGTGCATTTGGAAATGTCTATGTGTATAAATTTATGACTCCATTTAACGAGTCTGTTTACTCAAAATCAGGAGGAGAAAAATAGCTGGTGAATATATTTATAGAAATGAATTATCATTATCTCATCTGGATCCTCATATTAAAGAATGTGAACCTGAAGTTCATAAGACGATTCATTTGAATATTTTATGTTGACCTAGAATAACAAGCATATCATATACATCATCTACAAATGCTCCAATGAAATCTAAATGTCCCAAAAGGACAACCTGAAGATGCTAATATGTCTAAAGATTTCCCGAAACGTGATAGGCAAGAAGGTTCTATACTGAAAAAAAAATCGAAAGTAAATGAGAGCAATGATTGATAATTGGTAGATTGATAAGTCAATTATGAAGGATCTCCAGAAGAGTTATAGACATGGAAAAATAAAGAAGAAGTAAAGGTACCTAAAATGTTATGTCATGTTCATAATAAAATGGAACCATTAATTAAATCGACGTCGATGATATATGTTTAACATAATACTTGAGGTTATAAGTGAGAATGAAGATCATGGATCAAACTCTACTAATGAATGTAGACAATATTGACAAAAGAAAATAAGAAACATAAGTGAGACAACTACAAAGAGAAATATTTGGACCTGTAGTCTGCACACCCGAAGTTGTAAAAGTAGCGCACTCTAAGAATCATTATTTCTTAAAATAGAGAAATATTTGATACTGCAGTTCATACACCTAAAGGTGTCAAGTCGGTGGGATAAGAATGACTATTTACCTGAAAATAAAATGAAGATCTAGAAATTATGAATTTAAAGCTCATATAGTTGTACGATGAGCTTGTATTGGTTATGAATAAAAATAATATTTTGTGGTGGATACAATTATTTGACTGCTAAATAGTCTGACAATATAAGAAGAATTTATTTTAAGTTACCCACTTGACAACGTGTCCTATAAGGATCTTAACTGCCTAAAGTAGTATATCAAATTCTCGAGAACATTGTCCTCCTCAAATTGAAAAGGAATTTGGACCAGTAGTTCGACACAATATTATTCCGGAATAAAATGCATATTATTTTTTGATATTGAATTATAGATGACAATTCATAAAATCTCTGGTCAGAGTAGATGAAAATTAGAATGTGTTTCTAATTAACATTGAAATGAGTTGCATCTCATAATCAAAATACATGAATTTATTTATGTTGTTTTTGTTATGTAGTGTTTGTTGGTGTATACAGTGAAAGGATAATATATTCCTAAATGGATGATATATCGTTATAGGTGAATATGAAAATCCTAGAAGGATTATAAATATATGATAAATACCTTTGTGACATCTTTTCTAATTAATATATAATTATCTAGTATATATTGAAAAGAATCTTTTTCCTGAAGGAATATAATATACTGATCTTTATGAACAGTTGAAAGAAAAGAAATTTATCGGTCTTGAACATCCATATTTTAACTCAATAAAATATTGATTTACTTTGATAATTATATGGATCCCTGCATAAATAAATCTATAGATTTATTTTACATGTTTTGAAACAGGTGCAATATGAAGGCATGAAAATAGTGAACGTACATAAAGACGTTTTTATTCGATCTCCACTAACCTATTTAAAAGAGGATTTAAATTGATTTTGCAGGAGAAATGTTTTTACTTTGATTCTCGGATCTAGGATTGTTAACTAAAGATATATTCACATAAATGGAAAATATTATTATTTTGATATATCATGAAATTGACTATTGCAGGCATTTCTTATATTGTGATTTTGGCAACTCCAAATATGGTCATATATGTATATGGTTAAATTGATAAGTGGAAATATCACGACGTGATTGCGGTCTATTCATCGGGATGAAAGCTCTGTAAACTTTATACAATGATAACTACACAAGTCGAATATGGATACATTGAAGATTCTTTTACTAAGATGATTCAACTATTACATTTGAAAATTTTGACAATGCTGGATCTTATCAATTTAAAGATTTTATGCGATATTATCATGAAAGGGAGTATATGCACGCTGGACTCTTTTTCCCTTAATCATGTTTTTTTCTCATTGGGTTTTCCTGATAATGTTTTTAATGAGGCAGAATCACGTGTGCATTATGAAATAATGTTCTTGTTCCTTAACTTGGTTTTTATCCCATAGGAATTTTCCAATAAAATTTTAATGAAATATTATTTCATATAACGGACATCCAAGGAGGAGTGTTGTAAATAATTAGTGTGAATGTCATTTTGACCTTTCATGTATAAGACTTTTGACCTTTCATGTACAACACCTTTGGCCTTTCAAATTCAAGTCTTTATCTCTTTAACTTCTTATAACTATTATCATGTAAAACCTATAAATATGCACCATATGTAAACTTGTAAACTCACTTGAAAGAATACAATATTTTCTTCTTCATTTTTTTCTCACATATCTATTATAATATATTTATAATCGTTCAAATCTAATCTGATAATCCCATTAGGAGATACTAGAAACATACATAGTAACAGTCGGAAAAAATGCGTTATAAATAATAGAAATTGTACTTTATGTATGTGTAATTGTGTGTGTAATCGAATTTAAGTGGTTATTCGGAAGTGGGATTAGTAAACAAATGACCAAGTACTAGTTGGCTTAGTTGCCATGTTTTGTACAGATCCAAAGGTGAACAACGTGGTTACTGATATGATGATTAATATTAGATTAGACTAATTTAATACTATTTTTTTATGATTAACCATCCGATTAAACCATAAGCCAAGCTCTCTGAAAAAACGCGATCTCCAGTTCTCCACACGATCGACCATGTCACGTGAAGTTGTAAACACGAACATGCTTTGCTATAGGCTAACAAACGATTTCACACTAAACTGATTACAAGAAAATAAATATTTTTATAATATTTATTTTATAATAAAATTTACCACGATATTAAAAAAATGCATCACGGTCAGGATTTTAAAATAATAATTGAGCCTAAAATATTTTATTAAACTAATTGGGGTTGAAATATTTTATAATAAATTTTTTATAAGTATTCGAGAATAGCTGGAGAAAAAATTTATACTGATTTTAAAGATAACATATAATTCAAAATAAAAACATTCACTAATTTCGCAATTTAACCGAAATTTCAGCTCATGCGACTGGTACTAATCTGAGGACGGGTGATTATTGAGCTACTAGGGTTGGCCTATTTTATTATTATTATTATTATTATTATTATTATTATTATTTTGATAATGTAACTTATACTTGTTTATGGCTTTCGTATATGAATTTGTAATTTTACTTTTAAATGTTGTAAATTTTACTTACATTTTCAATATATTTTATAAATGACGTCGAAATGGTTATTTTAAAAAAAATCATATAAATAAAAATATTTTTAATTATATAAATATGGAGACCACTCCAAATACAGTACAAGTGCATATATATGATTCTCTTTATGTTGGTGACGTTTGACATGGAGAAAATATGTGTTAGCTTGTGAATAATTTATCCGTGATGAATGTAGCGGTTGAATAAACACTAGGAAAGTAGGAGGCGGCTTGTGAAACCGTTAAAATCTTGTAATTATTAATTGCTTTTAAATATTTATATTAAAATTTACATGATATAATATTTATTTTAAAAAATAAATATTAAAATTTACATGACAAAATATTTATTTTAAATATAAATATTATTTAGAGATGTGTAGAAAAATATAATAAAGGAAAATAATAGATCAAGTGACTAATTTTTTTATTAAAATAATGCTTCATAATAAAATTATCACAAATTATTTTAAATTTAATTTTATGAAAAAATATATAAGTATTACATTTAAAAATAAATATGTAAATGCTAAGTATATTATGACTACGTTTTAGTTAGCCGACACCCCAAGTATAAATATTTAATTATAAAAATAATGTAATAAATATCTTTTCCTCCCTCAAAATAGAAAATATATATTTGACTAATTTAGGTTATTGCTTTTTATAAACATGTATAATTAATTAATATATATATATAAATATATATTTGACTAATTTTTGTATAACCTCATTTATTTGAATAATATAATTAAAATAATTATTAATAATTATTAATATAAAATTTTAAAAAAAATTACAACCCCATGTCTGCTTTTTCTCATAATGTTATCTTGACTTTGTGTCAGGTGAAGAGGTGATTGCATAAAATGAAAATATAAAAGACACCCATTACATAAAATCCAAGAACCTGACCTGAGTTTATGTTGCTTTTCTCAGCGGAAATCGTTTAGTGAGCCGTGTACAATGCCGAGGCAAATAAAGAGACAAATATATATAAAAATAATAATATTTTTAACTATATTTTAGCTTGCTGAGATTAGTTTTACGAACTTAAATAATTAGCCAAGATTAGTCGTGAGAATTTTAATAATTGAAATATATAAGACAACCTCCTTATAAATTTTAGTTATAGAAACAATTTAATAAAATAATTTATGAATAGTCAAAATTATATGTTGCATGAACTTTTAATACTATTTTTTTTAATTATTCCATATTGCATGGTGCAGCAGCAAAATGAGAGTGGGTTGAAATTCACCATATTCGGAGTGAAGTTGATGAGAGCAAAGAAAAGTATGTGAAAAACGATATACTGCCTGTTTGGCTGGACTTATAAACTGGAAATAAGTGTTTATTTTCAGAAAAAGTTAGTATGTATGTATTTTTTCTGAAAATAAGTAACTTATTTTCAATTTTGAAAATCATATTTGGTTTTAAAATTCTAAAATAAATATTTATCTAATTTTTTTTTTGAAAATATGTAAAAAAAAATTAAAATAAGTTACTTATTTTAAATTTAAGTCGAGCCAACGGAGCCATAATACTGTCACGTGATCCGTGTGTATCCCCTGCTATTATATATATATATATATATATATATATATAGATAGATAGATAGATTGGGTTGATGAAGCAACTATATATTTTAATTAATTGTTTCGGATTTTATATTATTTGTTTCTTATATCCAAGCACGACCCGTGAAAAAGAGTTGGGACTTGTTATTTTTTTTATTTTTGAATAAAATTACCATCTTCATCAATAAGAGCATCATGCTCAGACTCAGGGCGTGGCAGGGATCCCCGAGTAATGGATAGCACAACGCTCACAAAAATTTAGGACCCCAAATTTATGCAACTTTATATTTATATATATATATATATATATATATATATATATATATATATATATTTATAATAAAAATAATTAAAAAGATTATGGTTTATTAATAAAATTGAGAAATATTGATAATACTAAAATTAATATTGATAATATATTTGAATAGTTTATTTGATTTAAAATATATAATTTAATATTTTAATATGTATTGAAGTACATATGTGAAAGATCATATTTTAAACAGGTTCACAACCGAGGTTTCCTAATGCGAGGGAAGGTGAATTTGTATGATGTTGGGACAGAATTTGTCGGTGCTCCGATAAATTAGGGGGGCTGCATCTCCGTGCAAGCATACCTAGATTACCAGAATATTGATCTCAAAAAAATTTAGGGTGCCCTCGGCCTTACTCGATTGATCAAACCCGACAAATGGCCTACGTATCCCGTATTTATAAGAAATCAAGTCAGTACGTAGTTCTTGGGTCGTGGGCTTATGATTTATGGATATCAGCAACGTTTGTAGTAGTACAATGCCATCAGAATGATTATTGGTAGCTGTAGAAGCTGATTAGGAGTCTTCTAGGAGCTTCCTTAAAGAGTCCTACTGCTATTGAACCTCTGCCCAGGCGGCAGATTTGATGTAGAATACGTATATCATCATCTATACGTGATTTATATATTATATAAGATTGTTATTCAATTGTATTTATCCTCAAAGAGTCTAAATAAGTAATGAATAACGTTTTTCTAAAGTTTAAGAGTCAATCCTTATCCTGGAATGTTGTCTGTCGCTCGATGTTCGAACCTCGGACTCCAGACCCTCGAAGCTCGGAACATAAAAGCTCGATCATTAATCATAGCTGAACCCTAACATTCAAAACCTCAACACTGGTGAACCTTATCCATGAGTGAACTTCATGTATGTCGAGACCTCAAGCTTCAGGTATTTGTAGAGCTTCCAGGACTGAACCCATGTCTGTCACTGAAACTCCTTATGTTGAGGTCCTACGTTAGTCCCCTAGAGGTCCAACTATATCCATGCTAAATTTGGGGCACAACAATTATCCACCGGTTCCTCGAAGTCATGGAATGCAAGAGGAACATTATGCCCGAACCTTGAACACAATCCTCTATAACCTCTCCTGAATGAACTTAAAAATGAAAGTTTCGACACTTCTTCCCTAAGCCTACATGAGCTAACTCACTGTAGGAAACAAGGGAATCAGTGTAGAACCTTCATTGATTCATCATTTTATGTCAATTGGAACTAATTACCCTAAGAGATTCACAAATGAACCTTATAGGTTCTGGCCTGAGGACCCCTATAGGTTCATATATAAGAACCTTATAGGTTCAGGTATGAGAACCTCGTACCTCATCGGGCGCCATCTATACACGCTCAAATCCCGAAATTGGCTTTAAAAAGTAATTTAAATATCAGGTAAATTGAAGAGATATAGATATGCTCTAATTTGAAATTCAAATTTAAAATTAGACTTTCAAGTTTCTTCCAAATTACCGAGTAACTCGGTTCATGAACCCCTTTTATTATCTTGAGTTCATTCCCCCAACCACTCAATCAAAAGCTGACACATGTCCCCTATAAGCACACCTTTTTTGCCTATATATACATGAGTCTCTACGATTTCTTATACTTTTCATCCCTTATTTTACTCACAAAACTGTAAAGCTCCCGAGCCCCTCTTATAGCAAGAATCCCAGGCAACTCAAGACTCCGACGAAGCTCATCGATTCCGACCACATCTCCAATTTCACAATCAAGTACGTCTATCAGCCATTAATCCTTCCATTTTTTCTTTTCTTTTACATGAATATTATCACGAGTTCATGCCTACACACTTACTGATGTGCACACACCATTTGTATATGAACACCCACACACAAACTTGTACGAATCCCATCGGCTTAATCTTAATAAATAATTGATGTTAACGTCTCGATGATTAACTGCATGTAGCACTTAACCATATAATTGTACACGGTAGCCTTACACACACTACCATGCCTGTCTACACTCTTCTCATAAACAAAACACATACATCATGTAAAAACCCATTAACCAAAACGCCGTTGTCTTCATAGAAGCTATCATGATTTAGGCATTAGGGTTAGTTACCATGACTTTACATATGTAAACCCTGGGTCATAATACTGGGTCTTCTGACTTGACTGCTACCACTGTGGAGTACCTTCGATTTGAAAACTCGAATGTAAAAAAGTTAGAAAACCCCCTGGCAAATTCCTAAGGTTCGGCAGCACATCTTGTGTCCACCCTTCATGCTCCCAGAAACTTGACCATGACAAAAGAAGAACCTTCTTTGAGGTTCATCATCGAACCTGAGGTTCAAACCTTAACCTCCTGGCCAGCCTATCCTTTCCACAATACTTTTGATTAAGGCCATCCATTGGACCTCTGATACTACTTTAAGACCCATAGACCAGAAGTAAGAGGTCCACAAATCCCTGTAACTATTTAACTGTATACTGGAACTTGAGTTCAATTGGACCTAATACTGACATATTCCCGCATTTTGCATATGGCCAACCACTTTAAACCTTCCCCCATGGACGACCAAGAACCTGACACATTTTCCATAAAGGAGGGTCCAAAACTTAGCTCTTTGGACAATACCCCATCATCATCTTTGCCCTTAGTCATACTATACCCGTGTGTGAGTCTTGTTCTGAATCCTGAAGAAGCCCAAATAGTCATGAGACCAATCCAATATACTGATGAAACATGGACCTTCAGACCCGAACCTCTTTCCCAAGATATGTTTTTTATGAACGAGACCCCATATGAACAACGAGGGGGGGAAGCCTTAGTTAGTTTTCAATCCAAAACCTACCCCCAAGCTTGCTATCAGAGAAGGGTGAATCTTTTCATGGATTTCTTGAACACACGGAGAGTGTTTCAGCCGATGATGAACCCGAAGTCGGAAGAGAGCCTCCATTAACCAAAAAATCAGAACTATGCTGTGAGAACATGGATTCCCAGATGACTGCATCCAAATTAGCGAACCTGCTAGGAGCTTGCGAACCAGGATGCAGGTTGGTGATTCCCCAACCCGGGGAGAGGTGTCACAAGTTTGACAACCTAGAACCTCATCAAGGCATCCCTAAAGTCGTTCTCTCTTCAGCTTACTTCAAGTTGGGGCTGATCGTACCTCTGCATCCCTTCGTACAAGCTGTTTTGAGGTCCTACGATATTGCCCTTCATCAACTAACACCCAACTCATACATAATGGGCACATGCATGTATTTGATTTATGATCAAGAGTTTTCCACCAAGCTATCAGCCCCTGAATTAGGATATTTTTACAAGTTAAAAGAGACAGGTAAGAAATTAGGTTGCTTTTACCTTGCTACGTGGCCATCTCACGCTAATAAGTATATAAAATGTACCAAGGAGTTGATGTCCAAATGGCATGAACACTTCCTCTACTGTTACGTTTGCCCATAGTATAGGAAAGATTTCAACATCGCTCCAAGTAAGCTTCGAGGTTTGAGGTTCAACCTTTATAAGCATTTGTTTCCCTTACAAACCTCTCTAACCCTAGCTCCTTTTCTTATTGCTTTAGAGATCCCCAATCAAACCATTCTCACAGGTATTAGACTCGAGAGAGCTAAAAAAACATTGAAAGCGGCATCCAAGCTAGGTGATGGTGCCAAATTGTTGACTCCCTAGAACCTCCTCAGACTTAAAGTAACGATGGTGGATGACCTCTCGGTATTAGTTGGTAGAGAGGATACCAATGTTGAGGTGTCCCCTGATAGAGGTTCCAGTATTTTTCATATCATTGCATTTCCCATCATATATTTACACTCACAACTTATCTGCTACAAACATATGCACTTTAATTGTATGACCCCATGTTATATAATTATGACTTATCTTTCCTCCATGACTTCTGCAAAGATGGCCTCAGTTATGCCCAAGTTCTTGAATCAAACTGTGAAATATGAGGACCTTTATAAAAATGACATGGAATCTGATGTTTCTCCTTTGGCCACCCCATTGACTAAGGGTAAGGCACTGGCCTACGTAAAGGAAAAATCATCCTCCTCAAAGAGGAAAATTCCTTTAGAGACTTCAAGAACCTCAGGTTCAGGTTCTAGAACTTTCAAGAAAACAAAGCTCCTAGTCTCCCATAGGACCACTAAACCTGAGTCCCCTCAACATTTTCTCTACTTAACTAACAAGTTAGAAAGCCATGTCCCTGCTGCTGCTATGAAAGAATGGGACATATTGAAGCTGGCTAAGGCGTCAAGGACGATAACATATGCCAGTTCACAAAGTCTATTCCTGAAGCTGAAATTTGATGATCAGATTATGGAAGCCGCACATGGAGATTTGAGGTTGAGGGATGAAGCTAAATAACTAAATTATAAGGTCAAGGACTTGGAGGAGGAGGAGAAGAAACTGAAAGATTCCGTAACAAAACTCAAAACCGGTGAAACCTCCTGGTTAAAGGAAAAGAAGAAGCTGGACGCGCTGGTAATAAGCCAGGACAAAGAGAAGGAGGATTTGACCTCCAAAGTTGCAGAACTGGAGAAGAAAGTTGAGGACCTCACTGTGGCAGTGAATGTTTATAAGACCGCACGAGCCAGCCGGGAGAAAACCAGATACAATGATGGTTATAACCACGCCAACAGGGATTATATTGATACTACTCTTAAGATTTTCCTGACCCTTGACTGGGCCTTGAAGGGAGACGAGGCGGTAGCGATTGTTGCTGAGGTCCAGAAGAAGAAGAATGTTGAGGCTGTCCTTGAGCTCGTTGTTGTTGCCGAAAAGGTTCAGGAGAAGGTTCTCGATGCTCCTATTATTGCTTCTGAGGTCCAAGCTTCTGGCTCGGAGATAGGTGATGAAGCTCCACCGTCAGACCTAGAGACTAAAGCTCCGGTTAATGAAGAACCTGCAGCAACAACTTCTACAACTGTCTAGTCTTCTTGAACATCTCCCCTCTTCCTTTACTCATTTACATTTGAACAATTGATAATGATGGTTGGTTTTTGCTGAAGACTTTGTTGGTTTGTGGCGCTGCCACATTGAACGGATTTTTATGAGGGTGCAGATTCCTCTGAAGGTCTCGTAAGTTGTAATTTGGATCTGGTTTCTGCTACTTTTGAATCGTATGAATGCTTTCCCTATGATTTAATCTGCAATACGTCATGATGATATTTTTCTTGCATACATGCATGTTAACATGTTAGTTAAGGCACATAGACACTACTACACATAGAATTTCCATGTTAGGTGAAAGTATCGTATAGCTTCCCTGAACGTGTGTGATCCTTGTAGTTACATCACAGGTTATCATAATTAATTCAAGTATAATGAAATGACTTGTAATAACATAATAATCCTCAAATTTCAATCATATCAGGTTTACCACTACGATAGCAGGTAACTAAATAAACAACATCGAGGTGCAATCATGAAAGATAATAACACGTGACCAAGTTTAGTTAGTTTAGATCTTACTTGTAGTGATAAAACCTGGTATGAACCACATTAGATTGATCAAGTGATGGCCTAAACAGATACCTCTGTAGACCCTAGGTTGCTTTGTACTAGATCATTGATGCATGGATCCCAGACCCTTGAGCCGCGGTTAGATCTACTTCATGGGACCACTTGGAGGTTTATTCATTAGAATTTTAAGTTGACCATCGAACCTTGAACCTGTCTGGTTCCCTCCTCATTTTTGAATCTTAGTTGACCACGAACCCTGAGCCTGGAGCTTCATTGAGTCAAACCTTAAGGTCCTTTTCAGATAGCTCAGTTATTGTCAGGACTTAATGTGTGGTTAGCGGTGATGAAACTCACAAGGCAGAGTTATTCATAACTATATGCGAACATATCTTGATGTGATTATCACAAGCACGTGTAATAAAAAGATATGTTCACAAACACGATGCTCTAGAACTCATTTGAATCTCGAAGGTCAATGGTAGGAATCTCATTAACCCAGTGTTAGGGATCTTTGTGTTCCTTGAAAATTGAGAGGTATCAGAATCTTCATGAATCTCGAGCCTTCTTAGGAGGTGTGAACACGAGGTATCAGGAACTTCACAAACCTCTAGAGCTATGAGAGTGAAAGGCAATTATGAACATGAGGTATCAGGGTCTTCATGAACCTCGAGCCCGCTTAGGAGGTGGAACTTGAGGTATCGGAAGCTTTATAAACCTATGGAACTATGAGAGTGAGAGGCAATCATGAACCTGAGGTACGAACCTCTACAGCTATGAGAGTGAGAGGTAGTCATGAACATGAGGTATCAGGGTCTTCATGAACTTCAAGCCCGCTTAGAAGGTGTGAACCTGAGGTATCAAGAGCTTCACGAACCTCTAGAGCTATGAGAGTGAGAGGTAGTCATGAACATGAGGTATCAGGGTCTTCATGAACCTCGAGCCTGCTTAGAAGGTGTGAACTTGAGGTATCATGAGCTATGAGAGTGAAAGACAATCATGAACTTGAAATATCAGGGTCCTCATGAACCCTGAGCCCGCTTAGGAGGTGTGAATTTGAGGTATCAGGAGCTTCACAAACCTATGGAGCTATGAGAATGGGAGGCAGTCATGAAACTGAGGTATCGGGGTCTTCATGAACCTCGAGCCCGCTTAGTAGGTGTGAACCTGAGGTATCAGGAGCTTCACGAACCTTTGTAGCTATCAGAGTGAGAGGCAGTCATGAAAATGAGGTATCAGGATCTTCATGAATCTCGAGCCCGCTTAGGAGGTGTGAACCAAAGGTATTAGGAGCTTCACAAACCTCTAGAGTTATGAGAGTGAGAGGCAGTCATGAACCTGATGTATCAGAATCTTTATGAATCTCGAGCCCTCCTAGGAGGTATGAACCTAAGGTATCAAGAGCTTCACAAACCTTTGGAGCTATGAGAGTGAGAGACAGTCATGAACATGAGGTATGAGGGTCTTCATGAACCTGAGGTATCAGGAGCTTCACGAATCTCTAGATCTATAAGAGTGAGAGGTAGTTATGAACCTGAGGTATCAGGGTCATCATGAACCTCGAGCCCGCTTAGGAGGGGTGAACCTGAGGTATCAGGAGCTTCACGAACCTCTGGAGCTATGAGAGTGAGGGGCAGTCATGAACCCGAGGTATCAGGTCTTCATGAACCTTGTTGTTTGATGATCTTCGTGAGTTTCAGAATTGTTTGAAATCTGGTCTTGCTATAGTGAATCAGCTCCAAAAACTCTATCAACTATTGATTATTGGCCTAATTCGTAAAGCCTTCATTTGGTAAATGTATACACACATATAAGTCATTATCATCAAAGGATATAGACACATTCTTGATGTTGCATGTTACAACAATATTTGAGTCTTCATTCCTAAGAGCTACTTCTTTCCAAATTGCAGTAGTCTAAAACTTCTCCAACAAGCATATATACAAAGTTATGTCACTTAAATATGTCATTAATAAATCATATCTTTGAAATAATTACAGCAACAATTTGACATATAAAAATAGTTAACCAATATCTTGAAAAATTTAGTATTTCAATCCCACTAACCAACCTTGTTATAGTGACTTTATCTAATGGTTTAGTAAAAATATCAAATAATTATTTTTGTGTAAGAACATAAAGTAGCTTAATTGTGCCATTTTCTGCATGTTCTTTAATAAAATGATACCTTATGTCAATGTATTTTTTCCAAAAATGATTTACAGGATTTGCCACTATAGATATTGCACTAGTAGCATGACACACAATAGGAATTCTTTCCAATACTATTCCATAATCTCTCAGTTGATTTCTAATTCAAAGAACTTGAGCACAACAACTTCTAACATCTATATATTCGATGTTAGCTGTTGAAGTTGAAACAGATTGTTGCTTCATACTATACAATAATACAAGTATTTGACTAAGAAATTGATAACCAGCTGAGGTGTTTTCATGTACACCTTGCATCCAACATAGTCAGTAACCAACCAAGTTGAATCCCGTGTCCCTAGAATACCATATTCTCCAATTTGTTGTCCCTTTTAAATATCTGAGAATTTTTCTCACTGTAATCGTGTGAGACTATTTTGGATTGGTTTTGGACCTTGCACACAAATATGTTGCAGACATAATGTATAGTCTACTAGCTGTGAGATACAACAGAGAACCAATTATTCCTCTATAGAATGTAATGTCCACCTTTATATCTTTCTTCTCTTCATCTATCTTTACTGTAATAGACATAGGTGTTTTAGCATGTGAGTATTCTTCCGTATAAAAATTCTTTGATAAATCTTTGATGTACATGGTTTGAATTATGAAAATACCATATGCTCTTTGATTGATTTACAACCCTAGAGAGAATGTCAATTTTCACATCATGTTCATTTCATATTAACTTTGCATGTGCTTAGAAAATATTTAGCACAACTTTTCATTTGTAGACTCAAAGATGATATCATTTGTATAGACTTGAACTAGAATAATATATTTACCATGTTACTTGTAGAATAGTTTTTGTCAATTATATATCTAATGAATTAATTGTCAAGGAAGAAATTTAATAGAGTGTCATAACATGAACTTGGGGCTTGTTTGAGTCCATATAGTACTTTAAGTATCCTATAGGCAAAGTTAAGAAATTCAGGGTCTTCATAACCATGTGACTGTTACACATACACTTATGCCTCTAGTTGACTATTCAAGAATGCACTTTTGACATCCATTTGATAAATTTTGAAATTTGAGAATATTGCAAAGGTAATAAATATTCTAATTGCCTCCAGCCTCATCACAATTGCAAAAGTTTCATCATAATCAATTATTTATTCTTGATAATAGCATTTTACCACTAACGTAGTCTTGTTTCTTGTAACGATTACATTTTCATTCATTTTGTTTCTAAAGGCCTACTTTGTGTCAACAATGGTTCTGTCTTTTGGTGTAGATGCAAGTTTCAAAAATTTCTTCTTTCAAACTAGTTTAACTCCTATTACATAACAATTATCTAGTCTGGATCCAACAATACTTCTTCAACCTTTTTGGGTTCATTTTAAGAAAGAAAGAAGGCATAAAAACATTCATTTTGAGTTTCTTTCCTTGTCTTGAATCCCTCATTCAGATTATCAATGATTTGATCAACTGTGTATGTTCTATTCCATTTTCCTTCTTGAGACATACTCTTCAAAATTGAACTAGCTTTCTCTTCAAAATGATTTCTATTTGTTGTTGATCCTTGAGAAATTGCCCCGAGTTGATACCATAATTGAGTGGGAAATTGTCAATTTGTTATTGAATAAATTGTTCTTAATGTTATTTTCATTAGCTACATGTGGAATCTTTACATACGATCCTTCATTCTCATGACTAGCTTCATCTTTAAAATATTTAGGAATTAGTTGATTTTAAAATCTAAATTTTCACCATTTTCATTTTCAACCTCCATTGTAGGAAACTTGTTGTCATCAAAAGTAGTATATGCATTTTCCATTGCTTTTTGCACAACAGCATAAGTGCTCATATGCAATACCCTATCATATTGCCTTATATGCCAAATGTTGTTATCTTAGGCCCTAAAAAACTCTATATGATCCTAAAATTTAGTTTAATTTANTAGTTATAGAATTAAAAATTTTAAGAAAAATATAAAATTGGTTAGAATAATTGTGATTGAAATACTAATTTATATTAAAAAAAATAGAATCTCATATCTGATTTAAAAAAATTGAATCACATATCCAAATTTATGGATTTTGAAATTGGCTATTGGACTCAAAATTAATATATATAATTTTAAAATATTCATACTCAATCCTGCTGGCACTCATATTAATCATTTTATAATTAATATATTTATCCAATTAAAATCATGCAAAATATTGGAAGCACCCAACAATAATTTGTTTCTTATATACAATTTTCATAGAACTTAAAAATAGGAGTAACACAAAATTCTTATTTCTCATTTATTATGCCTTTAGAATAGTATCGAATTCTAATTAATTTTAATAATTTTAATCGATTCATATTTGTAGAGATATTACAGTATATTGTTTGACCTCAGAGTTTATTAATTTTGTACCATCCACTCCAATATTATAAATCATATACATGAGAGCTGTAATGGAGAGCGACTTAGCATGACAGACTGAGATAGATAATAAGCATTTAATATTTTGAAGGAAGTGTCTTAATACAGCAATAAAAAAATATTACTACCTATGAGCATCCAATAAGAGTTCTTCATTTATTATAGTTTTGAGTTAATAGAATATATATTTTTTTTGAAACTTTAATAGAATAAATTTTAAACAGTGGAAGTTTAAATAATAATTCAAGACGTTTTAGTAGTTTTTTGAATGATTAAAAGTTTCTTTTCTTTTCTTATTTATAAAGACTCGCTTTTATTATTAAAGATACATTTTTTCTTTATTCATTTTCTTTTTATATTCTACATTTTTAAAATATTTTTAATGAGAAAACATTCAATAGAGAATAAATATAAAAATTATTTCTGAGAAAAATGAATAGTAAATAATAAAAAGGTAATTTTTTTATTATATTTAAAAATATATTAAGAGTGTTTGAAATGTAATGAAATAATCTAAAGGTAATGTTTCATCTATTGTCATATGACTCATATAGGTGTTTGGTTGTCTCTCACCCCGAAAATTATTAGAAAATGAATAATAAATAACTTACCTCCAAAATTATTGAAAAATGAATAATAAATAATTTAATGATAAAGACTAGTCTCATTAGCGTTTAGATTTGATTCTCGCTCAATTGTAGGCCCGAGCAGCCCCTCAGCGCATGACCCTAAAAAATTGAAGGCCCCAATATTTTAATTTATAATATTATAAAACAAAATATTTGTGGTAGGTCTTGATACCCTAATAAAATGTTTTCACGTGTGCATCACGTCACGCCTAAGTACATAATTCCACAATATTTTCATGTTTTGGAATCATGCTTTTATTTTAATCCGTCATTGTATAACGTTTGTACACGGCA
>QRFB01020751.1:0-18526 GCA_008931105.1 Oenanthe javanica | reverse complement strand
ATTCAAGTCTAAAAAACAGAGTAACGCTTTTGATTTATGCGTTGTAGAAGGTGGATCAAGAATCGGGGGTCGAATCAAGACTTGTCAACTCGGTGGTGACAGAATTGAGCTTGGCGCAACTTGGATCCACGGAATTCAAAACAGCCCAGTTTATAAAATAGCCCAAGAAATCAATGCCTTGCATTCTGATCAACCATGGGAACGCATGGATGGCTTTGTTGGTGAGTCTGTTACTATTGCTGAAGGGGGTTTTGAGCTTGACCCGTCTCTTGTTCACCGTGTTTCGTGTTTGTTTAACTCACTTGTGGCTTTTGTTAGAGGTAAAGACGTTGAATGTCATGAAGTTTTGGTTAAGAATTGTGGGTTGGATAGTCAGAGTGTTGGGTGTTTTCTTAGAAAAGGGCTTGAGGAGTTGTTGGGCTCGGTGAAGAATGTCGATGGAAGCGTTACAGGGTATGGTAATTGGAGTGAGAAAATGTTGGTTGAATCTATATTTACAAGGTTTGAGAACAAGTTGAGAGGTCATTATTCAGCTGATGATTTAAAGAGTATTGATTTTGAAGCTGAGAAAGAGTTTAGTATGTTTCCTGGTGAAGAAATTACGATTGCTAGAGGTTATTATAGTATTGTTGAGTCGTTGGCATCTGTTTTACCCCGTGATGTGATTCAACTAGGTCGAAAAGTTGAAAAACTCGAGTGGCAGCCAAATAGTTTTGTTGGCACTAGTAGGCCAGTGAAGCTGCATTTTTCGGATGGATCAATGTTGGAAGCTGATCATGTAATTGTCACTGTTTCATTAGGTGTGCTTAAAGTTGGGATTCTTGATGGTTCAGGTATGTTTGTGCCGCCTCTTCCTAGTAATAAGACTGAAGCAATTTCAAAGCTTGGATATGGAGTTGTTGACAAGTTGTTCTTGCAATTAGATTCAACCCATGATCAAGAAACCGATAAAGTCTCTAAATTTCCGTTTTTGGAAATGGTTTTTCATAATCAAGATTCGGAAATGAAGGACCCCGAAATTCCTTGGTGGATCAGAAAGACACCAAGTTTATGTCCAATTTATAGCAAGTCAAGTGTGTTATTATCTTGGTTTGTAGGTAAAGAAGCTCTTGCACTTGAGATCCTCAGTGATGAAGAGATTCTTAATAAGGTCTCAACAACAGTATCTAGCTTCTTGTCGAAATCAACAAACTTGTGCAATGGAAATGCTAGTCCTTCGGACAAATATATAGGGACAAAACTCAAATTCACAGCTATGTTGAAAAGCCAGTGGGGCACTGATCCATTGTTCTTGGGTTCATATAGTTACGTAGCTGTAGGTTCAACTGGAGATGATATCGAGAAACTGGCTGAACCATTGCCAGTAAACAGCTCTTCACCTCCGCTCCAAATCCTATTTGCAGGGGAAGCAACTCATAGAACCCATTATTCAACTACTCATGGGGCTTATCTTAGTGGCTTAAGAGAAGCAGACAGACTTCTCCAACACTACAAGGGTGGTAGTGATGTTTAAGGACATTTTTGTCTGCTACATTACTATAAACAGTAGGTGTATAGGGCAACTCATCTCTCACTAGAGCTTTACCTTGTGCACAACTTCGGCATCAGCAAGGTCTAGGAATTCGCAGTCTACACAGGGCCTTGCATCTCTCGATAGTATCATTTCAAGAAAGACTTCTTTTTAAGTTATTATTTTATCTCTTCTCTATGTTTTGAGAGAGGAGGGCATTTTGAGATGTACTAAATGAAATTATAGAAGTTTCTTTACAATGTTTTTTCATTATTACTCTTTATGTGTATTGCAACAAAATAGTTAATCATAACATGCGAGGGTCAAGTTGCTTCATTTTCTGTTACTTTTAAGTTTTCTTCGCCCAGACTCTCAAATATCCGTTGATGTATCACTAGGAACATTATTGGAGATGTCTCCCATCGACTACATGCATATTCTTTTCGGATTTTAATCTGAAAAAGAAGTCACCAAAACTGTGTCTCAGGTAAGTCCTAACTGTTTTGGTATTAGATTTCAATTCTTTAGAGTTTAAATGGTATTCTGGTTTAAACAGGAAGAAAGGTCCCTCTATTGCTCCCGTTAGTGTAGGATTTCCTGATTTACCTTTAAAACTCTTTCATCCTGATTTGTTAAAATCATTGGGAAACAATATAGGCACATTCCTCTCCATAGACAAAAGTACTATTTGATACACTTGTTCAGATGTACCATATATTTGTTAGAGATGTATATAACTGAAAAAAGGCCCGGTTCTATTTGAGTTTAAGGGTCAATCAATTGTCCAGGTTTTTGGCAAGTTATTTGTTACCCAAATTTATTATATTGCTCATCATGTTTGTTGATTGGCACTACTAAAAAAACTGGCTTAAACATCACACTTTAGACATCGGTTAGAAATGTCATCGTTAAAAGTACTTCTTACATCACTTTTTTTTCAAATTTGATGTTTAATGTCCTGGACCTTCTTTCATGCAAAGATATCGCTCGGATTTTAAAAAGACATTGGTTTTTAACCGTTGTCTAAGCCAGTTTTTCTAGTAGTGTGGGCATAAGGGAGTTTTAAAATTTTGTCACGGACTTGTTCTAAGTTACATTTTTTCAAACCTCGTTGAATCCAAATCAATCCATTCTTTTATGGATGGTTTGGTTTGATCTAATTACAGTATAATTGTGTATGTGGGTTTTGCTTGAATTTTAGAAAAATCGTTATACTAGTTTGATTCGAAAAAATATATTAATCTGGACCAAACTGCTTCATGAGCAAGACCTACTGGCAGGCTCATTGTTAGGGAACCAAGTGGTATAAGCTTAAGGTACTGTTGATACCTTAGGACAGCCATGCTGTCCTGCTCTTCAAGTCACCTGTCAAGTTGTTCCTGAGAAATCCAACAATTTGATGTTTTACAACACTAGATGAAGAACACACTTCTCAGCTGGATCCAAGTGCAGAGGTGAAATGCCAGAACGGTAATTTTTCTCTCACGAATTAAACTCGAAAAGGACCACACGAAAATCAAATTTTAATTCATATTCCATGATATTTTAACATTCATAAGAAAAACAACGACTCGTTTGCCACAAATCAAATAGCATACACAGCCCTGCCATACTCAATACATAGAAAACACCAAACACAGAATGAAAAAACAATGCTCTAGCTACGAAGATGATCCAGAATTGGGTGAAGACATCTTATGGAAACGGTGCAGTAGTTTTGATTTGAGCCTCCTCCACGTCTATAGCAAAGCCCTTGCCAGCATGTTTCCAGTAGTCAGCCATCTGGTTCATCGACTCCGGTGGCACGAGACTAGCCCTTGATTTCTTCAANGCCCTTGCCAGCATGTTTCCAGTAGTCAGCCATCTGGTTCATCGACTCCGGTGGCACGAGACTAGCCCTTCATTTCTTCAAGGCATCTGTTGATATCTTGTACTTGTCATCTCTCTTTTTAACCAGATCTATATTTATTATCCCCAGCTCCGCTTCTTGTGGCGACATCATCAATGCAGGTGCTCCCAATGGAAGCCGATCTCCTACATAACGGACAGGCAACACCCAAACACAAAAACTAAGTAACACACAATGAAATCAATCTAAAACTGTAACTAAAGATGGGGCTGTGGATCAGTTTTAGAACATATAATTTCTAAGCCTTTGGATGTGATTTTGAATGACTAGGATTGAAAAAAAATTGAGCCGAACCTCGGTATCGTCTCAACACAGGCTTCCAGGAAAAAAAAAAAAGGAGGCTCGGTAAATTACGAGACCCGTGTTAATTTTTTTTAATGCCTGCCGTTCATGATTCATGAACTAATCTAATGATCCAAAAACCATATGCTTCAAAACTGATCCACAACATACATTTGTTGGATCAGTCCCCACTAAAGATTGCCATTCACAATTAAAAGAAATTATCAAAAATCAACAAGAACTGTTTAATAACTGATCGAATCCACTTATATGATGTGCAGACATGCATGTATACCTCTATCAGTTTGCCAGGTGCACCAAAACTTGCCATACGAATTAACAAGATCTTGGAGTTCACTGCTATTAATCATCTCGGGAATCCGTGGATTCGCCCACAACCCTGATGTGATCTGCACCACAGTTCATAATATTTACTCCTCAACGATTATAGTTATATATATACACCAACACACCCAAAAAAAGATTTGATCCGAAAGTAAATAAACAAAAAAGGAAATAGTTACCTCGTGAGCGTGAGAGTGCCAAAGCTTTTGTTCCTCAGGTAACAAAGTTTCTAAAATTCGACCAGATATTATATACTCAACCCCTGCATCCATATACACAAAATCAGGGACGGAAATATATAAGATATCATACATTATAGAGGGTGAGGTTCAAATAAAATGAGGACTAAAATACCATATTATAAATTCTAAACATAAAAATGGAATATATATAAATTATTGGTGAGGCTAAATACACTGTACTATAAATTTTAAACATAAAAATCGAGCATACCACCTCCCTACCCTGCCCACAATATTAATATTGTATCATACAACTTCCATTTACGTGTTATTTTTGAAAAAATTACGCAAAATGTTTGTTAAATTTCTTTTAAAAAAATGTAAAAGCCACAGATAGATCATGAATACCGATGAGACGGGCATTGGGTTCATCAGAATCATAAACAGCGCACTGGAGAAAGTCATTGTTGAGTCGAGTCACATAGTGATGAGTCTGAATCTGACGAGTCATGTCATGGCTATAACCAGCAAAGCTACAAACATGTTGGCTCATCTGTTTTATGGGGTTCAGTGATTGCATCATCTGAGCTCCTTTGTCCACTACACTCTGTGTCATCGTCATGGGTTTTCCCGGCGGCATGGAGCCGTCGCCGGGAGGCATCGGATCCGGCGTCTTATCACTCGAAGCCATATATATTATATATGTATATGTATATATTACTGTGAGAGAGTTCTGTTGGTATTTAAAACTAGGATGCTGGATCAGGATATGCATGTTTATAGTGCAGAAGAGTTGATTCAGAAACACGTGTTCGTGTAGGGGTGGTACGTGGCTTCATCTGCTACAATTAAGCTTCCACGTGGATGATGGGAATTAAGAGTAAATAACTTTTGGACGCTCCATCTTTATTTACTTTATGTTTTGTCCATATTTTTATAACAAAATACTTGATGTTTATCCATATTTTTATAACAAAATACTTGATGCACCGGTTATTATAAGGTGTGTAGATAAATTTAAATCAATAAGTTTTTAACGAATTCGGGGAAATAATTTACAAGTTAAATGTGTTGTATAATAATTTGATGCACATAGTTCGTGAATATTTCAAATTAAATTCAAACCAAACAAAAACTGTTATCGGTTGTGTATTTATAAACTGATTTTTTTATATATTTTTATTTATGAACTTATGTGTTTTTGTTCGTTTTTCCTTCTTTGAGGAAGCTGGATGAGATATTATTATTATATAAGTGTTTTTTTATCAGATACTAAAATTTTATTATTTAAAATATTTTGATTATTTTTGCATGTCTGATGATTAGATAATATTTTTTTAGAAAAAAAACTCCTTACCCCGAATATATTTGAACTGAACGAAAGGGAGTCAAGTCATTTAGAATGATTGCTTTCCTTCTTAAAGTTCTGGACGAATGAGAAATCAATTGAACGAGTACACCACAAATTTGTATCTGGACGAATCATTAATGTGGGCTATCTGTACATGCATAGTTTTTAATGTCATTTTATTATTTAAAGTGAGAATAACAGAAAATGAACTCTATCAAGCACTTCACTTTCTCACTGACAATTTCGAAGCNAATGAACTCTATCAAGCACTTCACTTTCCCACTGACAATTTCGAAGCTGAACCGTCCAACGCAGATCTGATTAACTTCTTTTTGTGGATCCACTGCACAAGAGTGAACAACAACCTTCCAAAGAAGATTTATATACATCATCTGGCAAAGAAGTGGAACCTATTCTTTAACATCATATCTCATAGATTTGCACCAAAGACATGGGGTTTTCATGGAATCACCAATTTTAATCATGTAGTGGCTTCTACTTGAGAATCAACCTAGGAAAAATGATCAGGGAAAAGATACTGAAGAACCAAACAAAGAAAGAAATTTTTTGTCTGTATCCAAGGTTCTTATAGCTGGTTCTCAATCACAGTTTTACTGAAGCTCAACTCATGACATTTCAGGGAAGTCCAACGGCTGAATCTCTAAATCTTCAATTCAGAATAACAATATCAATTTACAATGACACTAATTATCCAAACATGTACACTCATGTTCCACTAACATATCCTATTCGAGAATATTTTGCTTTCCTTCCACATGATGAATCGGCTGAGGTAGCTGCTGAAGAGGGAGATGAACGACAACGACAAGATGAGCAAGAAAATAAAGCTGATGAGCAACATTAGCAAGATGAACAACAAAATTAAACTGATGAATAAGGTGAAATATTGCAAGAAGCTATTGAAGAGGAACGTGAACATGTAGAGGAACAACCTGAATAAGAGTAAATTCCTGAAGAATAACCTCAACAAACAGTAGTAGAAGTTGAAGAAGCTGATCAAGTATATATCCCTGGTCCAATAGTGGAACGAAGGTAACTTGATAACCTTTAACTTCTCTTATTTTTTCAATGTTGAATTTGTCTCACTACTAGACTCTAAGCCTCACATGGAAACTTACACACAACATCCCCAATGGCTTTAGGTTTCAGCGAGGAATCTGGCCACCAACCAATTCCAGTCACCGCCGTAGAACATCTAACACCTTGCTTCCCTTCCTTACCTATCAAAAGAAAACTTTTTATTAAAACAAAGGAAGTTCTGAACTGTGTCAGGATGTTTTCAAAATAAGCCTGGCAGCTCTGCCTCTTCAGAAAAGAAGGAAATTTTTTATTGCACCTGAGGCATCTGCAACCTAGATCCTGGTTTCTCCAATTCTTTCAGACCTTCAGATAATTGAACAAATGAATGCTGACACGGTCTTAGATCTGTAAGAGGAAATTTTGTAAGAAATCTCATCGGATCCAGCTACTTCATTAGCAGAGCCTTCACAGGTAGATCCTGTGTCGGATATGCCTTCACCGGCTTTAGGAGGCATCACAGACTTTAATCAGCCACTCACTACATTGTCTGAGGTGGTGACCCCCCTGAACATAAAATCTCCAAGTCCTTTTAAGGATAGTTTCCTTCCCCATCTTAGTGGAAAGTAAAGGCAACCACTCCATAGAGGGAGTTGGGACTCCATTCAAGGAGTAGCTACTCAAGTAGCCGAGCCAACGAAGGTGGACCCTAAGGCGGATAAGGCTTCACAGGCTTCAACTGACATAACAGATTTTAACTTGCCACACATTACAGAATCCACTATGGTGACCACACTGGAAATAACACATCCAGTTCCTGTAAAAGGAGTTCTCCCTACCCTTAGTGGTCAAGAGGAGAGGCAACCCCTCCATAGAGGGAGGCGGGGATCCCAGAATTTAATTTCTAGGGACAACGAATCTCAAAGAGTTATGGCTCCACTAGGAGCTAAACTAGTTACTACTGAGCCTGGTGACGAGATAGTGCATTGGCACAAAAGATCACCAAATCCTCCTCGAGGTAATTCTCCAGTTAGTAATAATTCGAATGATGAGCCAGGTGTGAAGAATTCTTTAGAAACTGTTGTTACTCTGGAAGCTCAATATGAGAGGAGTGAAAAAGTTAAAGTGAGTCTGAGTGATCTCAAAATCCCTGAACCCAATCAACCGAGAATGAGTGTTGAGGTCGAAGACCAAACAGATACAGAACGTCGTAAGACACCTAGTAGCCCAATAGACACCTCACACTTTGAGCACACACATGCACAAAGCCAAAAGATTATAACTCCAGAGGCCAAAGTTTCTACAATGCAAAGTACAATTGATAATCTCTTAGCTGTGCAAGTCTAACAACAATAAATGATTGAAGATCAATNCACACACATGCACAAAGCCAAAAGATTATAACTCCAGAGGCCAAAGTTTCTACAATGCAAAGTATAATTGATAATCTCTTAGCTGTGCAAGTCTAACAACAATAAATGATTGAAGATCAACAAATAGAAATTCGGGACATGAAAGCTTTAATCAATCAGTTGTTAACTCAAAGGTCATCTGCTAAGGAGAATAACCCAACTGAGGGGGATAGATCACTAAAAGAAAAAGCTGTAGCTGATGCTGATGATATGATTTTGGAGTATACAACTCAAGGGGAGTCAAATTATTTCTTCAGGCCTGAAGCTAGAGTTTTAGAGGAAGGTGAAATAGACGAACCCTATGTTCCATTTGAAAAATTTGTTGAAGGTAAAACTGAGGGGGTTCATGAGGAAGATGAATTTGCTGATGAATATGCATTCTCCAACGATTTCTTATTCAATGGTGTTGATGAAATTATAACGAACAATTTTAAAGAAGCTCGAGATTTGTTGAACAGAAGGCTTGTAAGAGTAAGAAGGGAAAAAGAAAGAAGGGAGAGAGCAAAAGACGTCATCATAAAAGAAGGTCTAGAATGGGATGAAGCCATATCTCTGTTTGCTAAAAAGCAATTGAGTCTCGGTAGAAGAGAAGATCATCATGTTCTTGACAGAATTAGAGAATTGAGAACTCTATATCAAAAAATTCACACATTCTACGAAAAGTTCAGTGGTGAAGTGACCAATGTGTCTGTTAGTGCTCAGAAGATAGGGCGGACAATGTATATCAATCTCACTACACTTGGCTCAAAGACTCTAACAACCAAAAGTTTTGGGAAGATGAACATCGCAGAACTTTATGTGTTGATGAGGAAAGTAATAACATGGGGTCATAAGGTGAATGAACTAATGAGAGATCTCATAGAAAAATCAATCAAACACATTAGTGTTGAAGCATTTTCGGATCCTCCAGCGGTCAAGTACTTCAAGCCATCAACTCTACACAATATGACGTTGACTGATGAAAGTTTAGATCGAAGCCATTTGGAATTCATGATGCTTGTAGAAGGAAGGCTCAGATGCAAGGAAAATAGAATTGATCAAGATTTAGAGGAAGCTGGATTGTTTTATGCATTCAGGTTAAACCGAGAAATAAGTACTTCAAAAAGCACTCTTAGTTAAATAGAATGATACTATCTGAAGACATTAATTCTGAGAAAAGAATATGGAAAAGAATATCTTAAAGCAGTATAAGACTCGAAACCCTTAATCAGACATAAGGATGGAAAGATGTGGTTCCTTGTCAAAAAGAGGGCAGAACATGAATGAAATTTAGAAGTAAAAGACTTCGTGAATAGAAACTCAGTAGCAATCAGGAGTGCCTTATCCAAGCTTTAGAGATCAACTTGCAATGATGACAAGTAAGCCCTAAAAGAAGCTATGAAAGCTCTTAAGGAAAGAGAGATGATAGAGAAAGTGAATGATACTGAACGAGTTCAGGGATTCACAAAAAAAGATCTCTGTATTTGTATTTTCCAAGAAAACATCTCTAGATTTTGAAGGAGTTGCCTCAATCAATAGCACTGCCTACCTTGAAGAATTGCTCAAGAAATTGGAAGATCCTCCTCCCAAGAATACTTTAGAATACGAAGCATGTGACTTGGTAAAATCAAGACTTGAAGCAATGATGGAAGAGCTTAGATAAAGACACCAAGAAAGTCAACAGAAGAAGAAAACAAGTACAAGTCAACAAAGCAGAAGGCATTAGAAGATATGTTCAGTCTAGAGGAACAAGAAGCTTTGTACATGTTAAATTTGAGAAATGTGGAAATGTATCAATTCAATCTAGAATGTAATTAATATTATTTTTAGTCTTTCCGCACTTTAATTTTTCTTGTATTGTCAGTTGAGTTATCCTCTTAAAGGATTTGCTTGTCGAACTCTAACAAACAAATAGGGGGGATTGTAAAGCATAATGTAACGTAATATGTAATAGAGATAACGATAACTCAACACAAGAAGAAAGTCAAATAATAATATTAATATGTAACACAAAAATCCAGAAGGACATACAACAGAATGCATACATGAATCATTACGGTGAATTAAATCCTGAAGTCTTCAGAAGCATTAACGAAAGAAGTTCATTAATATGTTCAAGCCTCAATGACGAATAAAAGATCAGAAGGTTTTCAGAGTCAAGAAATACAGTGGTTTAAGTATAAGTGTCAAAAGGATTTCAGTTAATTGAAGCAATGGAAAAGATGAGAAATGATCATCTAGAAAAGCAAAGAAGATAATATAATTTAATTCAGTGTTAGTCGTTTGTGAACTAGACCAATGCACTAAGTATCAGTACATCAAGAAAAGAATTATCTTATTTATTTAGGAGAAATCAGTTGATCAAATAGAAAAGTGGAAAGCAGGTGGAATCTACTCAAAGTACATCAAGAATTTCTTTAAGGCAAAAGGTTCCACTAGAACACAAGTTGTTTCCATACACTGCAAGTATTGTGTGTGGCGCCACTTATTACCTCTAGGCGCCACTTGGAGTTTACTTGAAAGGTTTAAGGCACAAGGTGCCACTTAAGTGTTAAAGCCTAATATAAAGAATCAATTGGCGTCATACAAGGTAACAAGAGTGAGGCGCCATTTATCACTTAGGATCAACTTGAAGCAAGGCGCGGCTTGAAGGAGCTTGGCACTACTTGTTTATATCATGGGAAGACGCCACTTAAATCAGGCGCAACTTGAACTTGCCAAGGCCATACTCAATAAAGCGCAACTTGTTTATACTTGGCGCAACTTATTTGATTCAAGGCACCATTTGAGTCTATATATGGCATCACCTGTGCCAAGCACCACTTAGCACTTCTCCATTATAATGAAATCAATACATTTGATTTTCAAGTCTACACAATATAAGTGATTTTACAACAGAAGCATTCAGTGTGCATCGTATTCAATATATACAACAACCTACGGGAGCTCCATTAAAGAACCTCATAAACACCCAACTGTATTTTGTTGTTGTATTTATTGTAAAACCATTGTAGCTAATCATTTGATTAGAGTGTAGCTAATCATTTGATTAGAGTGTAGCACCTCAGAGATTTATTAATATATCTATATTTTCCCGAATCAATTGTGGTTGTTTGCTTACCATTTTATATATCTCAAGAACACAAGAACACAAATATTAATTCGCAATTAAAAGTGAAAAACTACCCACATCATATTCAACCTCCCATTCTATGATAATTTGGGACTTAACAAATATTTCTCGAAGTACGAGATCTGATTCAATACAAATATGAATTACATCAAATTAGAAAAGAGATGAATTAAATTTTAATCTAAATTTTTAGTTATATTTAATGATTTATAGTGTATAATATTAACCAACTTTTTATTCGTTAAATTAATCTATTCATAAGAAAAGTTAATATTTAAAATAATTTTATATCAAAAAATTAAAATGGTTATACAATGAAAATGTTAAAAACTTATATTATTTAATATTATGACTAGTATATTTAATAATAAGATGATTTTTTAAAGTCTCACAAATTAAAAAATAAAAAGAGAAAGATAATGAATAAATTATTATTTCAACGAACTCATTTAACGACTTTTATTTTACTTTGACTATAATTAAAAAATAATTCAAAATTAATCTAGACTATATTTTTCAGATCCGAAATGATCTGAATTAAATTTAATCCGAACCGAACTTAATCCGATCTTGATCCAAAATTTACCCTATTTTAATTCAAACCAGATCTGAACCGAATCAGACCCGATCTGAATAATATCCTAAATGATTTATGCGTTGTAGAAGGTGGATCAAGCATTGGTGGTCGAATCAAGACTTGTCAACTCGGTGGTGACAGAATTGAGCTTGGCGCAACTTGGATCCACGGAATTCAAAACAGCCCAGTTTACAAAATAGCCCAAGAAATCAATGCCTTGCATGCTGATCAACCATGGGAACGCATGGATGGCTTTGTTGGTGAGTCTGTTACTATTGCTGAAGGGGGGTTTGAGCTTGACCCGTGTCTTGTTCACCGTGTTTCGTGTTTGTTTAACTCACTTGTGGCTTTTGTTAGAGGTAAAGACGTTGAATGTCATGAAGTTTTGGTTAAGAATTGTGGGTTGGATAGTCAGAGTGTTGGGTGTTTTCTTAGAAAAGGGCTTGAGGAGTTGTTGGGCTCGGTGAAGAATGTCGATGGAAGCGTTACAGGGTATGGTAATTGGAGTGAGAAAATGTTGGTTGAATCTATATTTACAAGGTTTGAGAACAAGTTGAGAGGTCATTATTCAGCTGATGATTTAAAGAGTATTGATTTTGAAGCTGAGAAAGAGTTTAGTATGTTTCCTGGTGAAGAAATTACGATTGCTAGAGGTTATTATAGTATTGTTGAATCGTTGGCATCTGTTTTACCCCGTGATGTGATTCAACTAGGTCGAAAAGTTGAAAAACTCGAGTGGCAGCCAAATAGTTTTGTTGGCACTAGTAGGCCAGTGAAGCTGCATTTTTCGGATGGATCAATGTTGGAAGCTGATCATGTAATTGTCACTGTTTCATTAGGTGTGCTTAAAGTTGGGATTCTTGATGGTTCAGGTATGTTTGTGCCGCCTCTTCCTAGTAATAAGACTGAAGCAATTTCAAAGCTTGGATATGGAGTTGTTGACAAGTTGTTCTTGCAATTAGATTCAACCCATGATCAAGAAACCGATAAAGTCTCTAAATTTCCGTTTTTGGAAATGGTTTTTCATAATCAAGATTCGGAAATGAAGGACCCCGAAATTCCTTGGTGGATCAGAAAGACACCAAGTTTATGTCCAATTTATAGCAAGTCAAGTGTGTTATTATCTTGGTTTGTAGGTAAAGAAGCTCTTGCACTTGAGATCCTCAGTGATGAAGAGATTCTTAATAAGGTCTCAACAACAGTATCTAGCTTCTTGTCGAGATCAAGAAACTTGTGCAATGGAAATGCTAGTCCTTCGGACAAATATATAGGGACAAAACTCAAATTCACAACTATGTTGAAAAGCCAGTGGGGCACTGATCCATTGTTCTTGGGTTCATATAGTTACGTAGCTGTAGGTTCAACTGGAGATGATATCGAGAAACTGGCTGAACCATTGCCAGTAAACAGCTCTTCACCTCCGCTCCAAATCCTATTTGCAGGGGAAGCAACTCATAGAACCCATTATTCAACTACTCATGGGGCTTATCTTAGCGGCTTAAGAGAAGCAGACAGACTTCTCCAACACTACAAGTGTGGTAGTGATGTTTAAGGACATTTTTGTCTGCTACTTTACTATAAACAGTAGGTGTATAGGGCAACTCATCTCTCACTGGAGCTTTACCTTGTGCACAACTTCGGCATCAGCAAGGTCTAGGAATTCGCAGTCTACACAGGGCCTTGCATCTCTCGATAGTATCATTTCAAGAAAGACTTCTTTTTAAGTTATTATTTTATCTCTTCTCTATGTTTTGAGAGAGGAGGGCATTTTGAGATGTACTAAATGAAATTATAGAAGTTTCTTTACAATGTTTTTTCATTATTACTCTTTATGTGTATTGCAACAAAATAGTTAATCATAACATGCGAGGGTCAAGTTGCTTCATTTTCTGTTACTTTTAAGTTTTCTTCGCCCAGACTCTCAAATATCCGTTGATGTATCACTAGGAACATTATTGGAGATGGCTCCCATCGACTACATGCATATTCTTTTCGGATTTTAATCTGAAAAGGAAGTCACCAAAACTGTCTCTCAGGGAAGTCCTAACTGTTTTGGTATTAGATTTCAATTCTTTAGAGTTTAGATGGTATTCTGGTTTAACCNAATCTGAAAAAGAAGTCACCAAAACTGTGTCTCAGGTAAGTCCTAACTGTTTTGGTATTAGATTTCAATTCTTTAGAGTTTAAATGGTATTCTGGTTTAAACAGGAAGAAAGGTCCCTCTATTGCTCCCGTTAGTGTAGGATTTCCTGATTTACCTTTAAAACTCTTTCATCCTGATTTGTTAAAATCATTGGGAAACAATATAGGCACATTCCTCTCCATAGACAAAAGTACTATTTGATACACTTGTTCAGATGTACCATATATTTGTTAGAGATGTATATAACTGAAAAAAGGCCTGGTTCTATTTGAGTTTAAGGGTCTATCAATTGTCCAGGTTTTTGGCAAGTTATTTGTTACCCAAATTTATTATATTGCTCATCTTGCTTGTTGATTGGCACTACTAAAAAAACTGGCTTAAACATCACACTTTAGACATCGGTTAGAAATGCCATCGATGTTAAAAGTACTTCTTACATAGCTTTTTTCAAATTTGGACCTTCTTTCTCTACACATGCAAAGATATCGCTCGGATTTTAAAAAGACATCGGTTTTTAGCCGTTGTCTAAGCCAGTTTTTCTAGTAGTGTGGGCACAAGGGAGTTTTAAAATTTTGTCACGGACTTGTTCTAACTTACATTTTTTCAAACCTCGTTAAATCCAAATCAATCATTCTTTTATGGATGGTTTGGTTTGATCTAATTACAGTATAATTGTGTATATGGGTTTTGCTTGAATTTTAGAAAAATCGTTATACTAGTTTGATTCGAAAAAATATATTAATCTGGACCAAACTGCTTCATGAGCAAGACCTACTGGCAGGCTCATTGTTAGGGAACCAAGGGGTATAAGCTTAAGATACTGTTGATACCTTAGGACAACCATGCTGTCCTGCTCTTCAAGTCACCTGTCAAGTTGTTCCTGAGAAATCCAACAATTTGATGTTTTACAACACTAGATGAAGAACACACTTCTCAGCTGGATCTAAGTGCAGAGGTGAAATGCCAGAAAGATAGGGAAAATTATCCATTGGCCGGTTGCTCTAGTTTCACAAGTGCCTCCAACGATTAAATTATGGACTCAGAGGAAACACAAGTGGCACTTCTCAATAAAATGGATGCTTCTTCGAAACAAGATCTTCCCTTGATGTCAATCCAACACACACTTGACAAGTCTCGATTTTTTTTAAAACAAAATAAGATGATGATTAACAAATTCATGAACGGTAATTTTTCTCTCACGAATTAAACTCGAAAAGGACCACACGAAAATCAAATTTTAATTCATATTCCATGATATTTTAACATTCATAAGAAAAACAACCGACTCGTTTGCCACAAGTCAAATAGCATACACAGCCCTGCCATACTCGATACATAGAAAACACCAAACACAGAATGAAAAACAATGCTCTAGCTACGAAGATGATCCAGAATTCGGTGAAGACATCTTATGGAAACGGTGCAGTAGTTTTGATTTGAGCCTCCTCCACGTCTATAGCAAAGCCCTTGCCAGCATGTTTCCAGTAGTCAGCCATCCGGTTCATCGACTCCGGTGGCACGAGACTAGCCCTTGATTTCTTCAGGGCATCTGATGATATCTTGTACTTGTCATCTCTCTTTTTAACCAGATCTATATTTATTATCCCCAGCTCCCCTTCTTGTGGCGACATCATCAGTGCAGGTGCTCCCAATGGAAGCCGATCTCCTACATAACGGACAGGCAACACCCAAACACAAAAACTAAGTAACACACAATGAAATTAATCTAAAACTGTAACTAAAGATGGGGCTGTGGATCAGTTTTAGAACATATAATTTCTAAGCCTTTGGATGTGATTTTGAATGACTAGGATTAAAAAAAAATTGAGCCGAACCTCGGTATCGTCTCAACACAGGCTTTCAGAAAGAAAAAAAAAGGAGCCTCGGTAAATTACGAGACCCGTGTTAATTTTTTTTAATGCTTGCCGTTCATGATTCATGATCTAATCTAATATACAAAAACCATATGCTTCAAAACTGATCCAAAACATACATTTGCTGGATCAGTCCCCACTAAAGATTGCCATTCACAATTAAAAGAAATTATCAAAAATCAACAAGAACTGTTTAGTAACTGATCGAATCCACTTATATGATGTGCAGACATGCATGTATACCTCTATCAGTTTGCCAGGTGCACCAAAACTTGCCATACGAATTAACAAGATCTTGGGGTTCACTGCTATTAATCATCTCGGGAATCCGTGGATTCGCCCACAACCCTGATGTGATCTGCTCCACAGTTCATAATATTTACTCCTCAACGATCATAGTTATATATATACACCAACACACGCCCAAAAAAAGATTTGATCCGAAAGTAAATAAACAAAAAAGGAAATAGTTACTTCGTGAGCGTGAGAGTGCCAAAGCTTTTGTTCCTCAGGTAACAAAGTTTCTAAAATTCGACCAGATATTATATACTCAACCCCTGCATCCATATACACAAAATCAGGGACGGAAATATATAAGATATCATACATTATAGAGGGTGAGGTTCAAATAAAATGAGGACTAAAATACCATATTATAAATTCTAAACATAAAAATGGAATATATATAAATTATTGGAGAGGCTAAATACACTGTACTATATTTTTTAAACATAAAAATCGAGCATACCACCTCCCTGCCCACAATATTAATATTGTATCATACAACTTCCATTTACGTGTTATTTTTGAAAAAAATATGGAAAATGTTTGTTAAATTTCTTTTAAAAAAATGTAAAAGGCACAGATAGATCGTGAATACCGATGAGACGGGCATTGGGTTCATCAGAATCATAAACAGCGCACTGGAGAAAGTCATTGTTGGGTCGAGTCACATAGTGATGAGTCTGAATCTGACGAGTCATGTCATGGCTACAACAAGCAAAGCTACAAACATGTTGGCTCATCTGTTTATGGGGTTCAGTGATTGCATCATCTAAGCTCCTTTGTCAACTACACTCTGTGTCATCGTCATGGGTTTTTATTATTAGGTGTGTAGATAAATTTAAATCAATAAGTTTTTAACGAATTCAGGGAAATAATTTACAAGTTCAATGTGTTGTATAATAATTTGATGCACATACTTCGTGAATATTTCAAATTAAATTCAAACCAAACACAAACTGTTATATTTATAAACTGATTTTTTTATATATTTTTATTTATGAACTTATGTGTTTTTTTGTTCGTTTTTCCTTCTTTGAGGAAGCTGGATGAGATAATATTATTATATAGATATTTTTTCTCGGATACTAAAATTTTATTATTTAAAATATTTTGATTATTTTTGCATGATGATTAGATAATATTTTTTTAAAAAAAAAGAAAATCCTTGTCCGGAATATATTTGAACCGAATGAAAGAGAGTCAAGTCATTTAGAATGTTTGCTTTCATTCTTAAAGTTCTGGACGAATAAGAAATCAATTGAACGAGTATATCACAAATTTGTATCTGGACGAATCATTAATATAGGCTATTTGTACATGCATAGTTTTTAATGGANTCTGGATGAATAATTAATATAGGCTATCTGTACATGCATAGTTTTTAATGGCATTTTATTATTTAAAAGTAATTACGACACTTTTAAAATTATATAACAAAATTGATTATCATTTATTTATAATTAGTATCATTATTATATTTATATATAAATAAATAATTTACAATTAATAAAAAAATTAGAAATCTTAAATTGAACGGATATCATGATACTTTATCTAATATTAATATATTTTGCATACTCAATATATAATTTATTTAATGATATTAGTAAATATTATATATTTATATAAAATTTTAATTTTTTTAATAATTATGTAGAGATATTATTCAGATTTATCAAACGACTAGAATCAATCGTTCAGAAAAATAATTCATTCATAAATTCTAACCGTTCATAAACTACGGTTCAGATTTGTCAAATGACCCCTAAGGTCTCAATGCAACAAATCATCTTAATAATTAATTAAACGGTCTCAAATCAAAATAATATTATTTTAGGTATTTTATTAAATATAAAATAATTTAAATATATATTATGAATAATAGATTATATATAAGGTTCTCCGTGTGTGTGTATATATATATATATATAGGCAAAAGTTATATGAAGAACCTTAAATGGAGAACATATGGGAAAATATATATGTCATACATTAAATTTTACTTATAATATATTGCAAAATCTAGTGCAAGACATATATGTTCTCCAACTCTATTTTGGTATAATTGTTCTGATTTTACAAATAAAAATGATCGCTTGTTTAATTTAATTTTGACAGGGGGTCGGAGGTTATTTAAGGGTGGTTGTTGTAGATTTTTGAAAATTTAAGAGGTGTTCCAGTCTCGAGAGATGTTTGCGTATGAATGGGTGGTTTATCATGAGCTTCACTATTAAATGTGTCCGCACATTATGTGTGTGCAGGATGGTTAAATTGTTTTGTTCTAATAGTGGTTGTAGCAGTCGAGAAACGTTTTTGGAGTTGTAGATGCATGCCTAGTTATGGTGCGGGTGTGCAAAATAGAAACGTAGTAGGAACTTCTATATCGTTACCTAGTCTCGGGAGCTATGGAATTCAACAAAAAGTCAATTCTTGAAAACCTAGTGGTGACGGATTCAGAGCGTGGGTGAAGTTGGGTGTACTCCATATGTGTTCTTGTTGAGATTCG
>QRFB01020746.1:5069-17906 GCA_008931105.1 Oenanthe javanica | reverse complement strand
CTTGATTAACCAAATTAGTTACTTGTAGTTACCAAGTATCATTACCATTTCTTCAGTTGATTGATTCCATGTGCTTCTTCAGTTTCCCTTGTTTTGCTGTTGTTTTATCTTTTACCTAGTTGAGTTACATAGTAATTAATTGTTACAAGTTAGTACACCTATGCCTTTCAGACATGCAAATTATATAATTCATTTGACATCTCAGTAATTATAATATTGCATTCATCTTTGGATAACTCAGATAAATTTGTAGAAATTACCTGATTGCTAGAAGATCTGGCTTCCTGGTCATCATGATTAGCCATTAGTGCAAGATTGATGTATTCTTCTTCTTCTTCAGAATCATCCTCAGCAGCCCGGTCCTTTTTCCTTTATCACAAATGCCTTCTCTTTCTGTTTGAGAAACTCAAAGTACTTCTTTTTATAATCAATACCATCACTGTACTTAGATTTCCTCTCCATTTTTGGCTTTCTGCATTCATTAGAAAAGTGACCAGCCAATCCATAGTTGAAACATTTGAATTGAGTCCCGTCAACAAGATTTTTGCTTTGTTGATTGTCTCTCTTGTACTGGGATCCAGTCCTTCGAGTGGGATTCCTCTTGAATTTAAGTTTTGAAAATTTAAATTCATCCATTTCATCTATTTCATCCATTTCATCCTTGGTGTATGACCCATCATCCTCAACAACTTCTTTTCCTTTCCCAGTTGAAGATTCATCATATCTAACACCACTTGCACTATTTCCATGACTTTCTTTCTTTCCTTCCTTGATAGCAACATCTTCACCAGATTCTGCAACTTGCTTATCCTTGACCACCAAAGCAATGGACTTGTCTCTTTTCTGACTCTTCTCAATTTCCTCATCTTGCTGTAGTTCTAACTCATAAGTTTTCAAGATACCATACAACTTGTCAAGAGTATATTCTTTAAAGTCAGGAGATTGTCTTATAGAGACAGTCATTGGTTTCCATTCCTTGGGTAAGGACCTCAAGAATTTGAGGTTGGTATCTTCAACAACATACACTCTTCCATACAGTTTTAGCTCATTCAACAGCTTTTGAAACCTACCATATGTGTCATTGATTGCTTCACCACTCTTGAAGTCTAAGGCTTCATATTTTTGAATCAAGAGTTGCATCTTGTTCTTTCTCATTTGTTCAGTGCCTTCACATAGAGTTTGAAGAGTATCCCATACTTTCTTGGAGGTTGTACAATTGATAACATTGTCAAACATATCATTGTCAAGACCATTGAATAAAATGTTCATAGCCTTTTTATCCTTATGTACTTCATTCTCATCTTCATCTGTATATTCACTCACAGGTTTTCGAATGAGTCTGTCTGGTGCCTGAGTACCATCTGTATTTACACTTGTAACTATCTTTATAGGCACATGTGGACCTTTCTCTATGCAGTGAACATAGGAAGGATCAATGGATAGCAGATGCAAATGCATTTTCACTTTCCAGGGAAAGTACTCATCTTTCTCTAGAACTGGAATATTTACTCCTGTGTCTTTTTGACTCATGCTTGATGTACTTTAGATCTTAACTTTCTGTATGTTGAAAGCTAGCTTTGATATCAATTGTTATTTGCCCTTAAGTACACTAAGTTTAGAGAATGGGGGTTGAATACAAACTTAAGAACTATTTAAAATTCTTGCTGATTTAAGGTCATTCAACAACAGTGTTTGAGAGAATATTGAAAGAGTTGATTGAATTAACAAGATGGATAATAAAAGTATTGAAAAACAAGACAATCAATATTAAAAATTACTAGTGGATTGGTTTTTCCACTAGTATGGTTTTTGCTTTCAAATAACCTAGGTAAAAATACCAAGCCGCTTACAAAGTGTTTTTCTGCACAACTATGCTTACAATTTTTCATACTGTTTTTCTCCCCACCACCTTGCTACTATAGACTACTAACTACTATATAGTAGTTTTCTTCTCATTCTATTTCCTATCGATAGATAACATTATAAATTACATTTTACAATGTTTATATGAAAATAGAAATTAGCTACTTTCACAGTCTTCATTAGACTATGTCCAGTCCTGAAAGTATCTTTGTCTTGATGCATTCTTTGAAGACTGTGTTGCCTTGAAAGTCTTCACAATCCTGACATGACTGTCTTCCATTGATTCAGTTTCTACACAGTTCCCTTCCTTTTGTCTTTAACTAAATTGGGAAACCTTAATCAACTGATAAATGATGTTAAGCTTATCAGTTGATTCTTCTTTGCTCATCCATCGATGGATAGACTATCCATCGATCAATTGATGTATCGATGGATAATCTAGTCATCCATTGACTCCTTATCTATTGATGGACTTCTATCTGTTGATCCCCTTTATCAGTTGATGACTTTTATCCGTAGAGTAGTTTCTTCATCCATCGACTCCAATATCTGTTGATCACATCATTTGTGAGAATTCTGACTTAGAATATTTACAATTGATCATCCATTCTTCACATCCATTGAGAATCTATCAATTGAAGTCAAGTAACATCAGTCGACTACTTCACAGTATCCATCGAGGCAATACAATCAATTGATAATGAAACATGAGTCAAATGTTACAATCCAATTTATCATTTGATAAACAAGCTTCAATTGATAATTGGTTTCCTAGTCCATGGATATTTATAAGTCATATATCCATCGACTAGTTTCAATAAAACTTTAAATTCCTATTGAAATTCTAAGTAATTTGTTATCATCAAAACTCATAATTCCTAACAAGATGTAATAAATAAAAGGGTTCAGAAATTGTATTCATTGTCTTACTCTTGAGGGATGTTTTCTTTTGCTTTCCAAGTGGACATGATTCACAAAGTCCATCTTGCACAAAATTAAATTGTGGTAATCCTCTCACAAGATTCTGTTTAACCAATTTATTGAGGGTTTTAAAGTTGATGTGAGACAATTTCTTGTGCCACTTCCAGCTTTCTTCAGTTGAGGCTTTACTATATAGACATGTGACTTTATTCTGAATGCAATCCTCCAAGATGGCTTCATAAATGTTACCATGTCTGTGACCTTTGAAAACCACAATGCCTATTTCTTGGTTAGTCACAAGACACTGTTTGTTGTCAAAGCCAGTATGGTAACCCTTGTCTCTAAGTTGACTTATACTGATTAAATTGTATTTCAAGCCATCAACTAGAGCTACTTCTTCAATGATGACATTTCCAAGTACAATCTTATCATATCCCATTATTTGTCCCTTGTTGCCATCTCCAAATGATACTTCTGGGCCAGTCATCTCCACAAAATCTGTAAGCAGGGATTTCTTTCCAGTCATGTGTCCTGAGCATCCACTATCAAGGATTAGGGATATTTTCTTCTCCCTAGTTCCCTGCATACATAAAGCAACTAGTTAGATGTTTTGGAGATCCAAACTGTTTTGGATCCTTTCTTACTAACTTTGGGTTAAACAGGTTTAGAGCTCTTTACTGTTGTTTTACATGTCTCTTTTGTTGCTTTAGACTCTGGTGAAATCTTAACAGTATCATACCAGTTTTTATCAATTGAATATTTTAGCTCATAAAAGTTGTAATACAAATCATGATAGTCTGTACACATATAAATAGAATGAAATATGCTACCACAATGATAACAGGGCTTCTATGGAATGCATTGACTTTTCAGAGTCTGTGAAAGGATAGACTCTGATTTCTTCTCAATCTTTGTTTTATAGTCAAGAGATAAATGGTTGTGGTTTTCAAATCTGTAACACTTTTTTCTGAAAGCATTAGGATCATTTTTATAATTGTTGGCCTTATTAATGCCTTTTTTACCATTCTTGTTCCTCCTAGTCTTGATAGACTCTGATAATTTTTCTGGCCTCTCTTTTAGCTTAAACATGGACAAGTACCCTATGTTTATGTTTTTCTTAGGCTTATTTATTCTTGTTTCCTCTATCTTTTTGTCAAAAACAGGGGGACTATTGACAGATAAGTTTGTGGTTTCAGTCTTTTCTTTAGGGGACACAAACTTAACAGGAACAAAAGTACTTTTATCATTTGTCTTACTAATTTGACTAACTTCATTTTTATCATTCTCAACAATAGGTTTTTTCTTGACTCATGTCATAGCCTAGACCAGCAGTTTGACATCTATTTTGATTGTTAAGAATTTCTTGAACTCTACCAGAGTCTGTCCAAACTTTAAACTGAAGTTTTTCTTCCTCTAGTTCTTTCCTAACATAGTCATAGGCTTTCAAGACTTCAGTGTAATTGTGACTATATTTTTCAGAATCCTTTTTGTATTGTTCCATTGACTTCAACTCAAACTCTAGATGATTATTCCTATGTGTCAAAGTTAAATTTTCTTCTATTAACCTTTCACTTTCACTGGTGAGAGACCTACATTTTGTCAGTACATTATTAATCTCTCTTTTTACTATTAGTAAATCATCAAAATCTAAATTAAGTAATTATTCAGGAGTGAAGATTGATACCTGAGTTTTAGGAGATGAAGGTTCTTTAGGAGATTGTGATTTTCTTGAGGAGGATGCCATTAATGCTGGATTTTCATAATCAATTTCATCCTCTGAGCTTGAATCTGCCCAATCCTTTCTAGTTGATAGAAGTGTTTTCCCTTTTTCTTGACTCTTTTGCTTTTTATATTCACTAGAAAAGTGTTCCATTATTCCACAGTTGAAACACTTTACTTTTGCTTTGTCAAGTTTAATTATTGTGTTCTTGCTCTTCTCAACCTTTTCATCATCATTCTTGAATGATGGCCTTTTGTTAAATTTGCCAGTTCTTTTATTAAACTTCATTCTCTTGAATTTTTTTTAAAACATAGCCATCATTTGACTTAAGGTCAATCTTTTCATCAGAATCACAGTCTGTGTCAGTAGACTCTAACTCCTCAACAGCTTTATCATTTCTTCTTGAATCCTTGATTCTTACTTCTTTGGGTTCTCCCTGTTGTTCTTTTTCAGACTCCATTAAGAGTGCCACATATTTTGTCTTTACAGATTTCTTATTCTTCCTCTATTGCATCTCTAAATCATATGTCTTTAGTCTGCCATACAATTCTTCTAAAGTTAATTCATCTAAATCTCTAGCTTCACTTATGGTTGTAGTTTTGTTGTCCCACTCTTCAGGAAGTGCTATCAGAAACTTGGTATTTGTATCTTCATAATCATAAATCTTACCAAGCATGGCCATTTCATTCAGAAGTTTTGTGAACATATCATATAACTCTGTAATAGATTCTCCAGGTTTTGCTTCAAAGTACTCATACTCCTGAACTAACAGAGACCTTGCATTCTTCTTGACATCTTTAGTCCCTTGACAGTGCACTTCAAGTTTGGTCCACATCTTCTTTGCAGTTTTGCATGATATGACACAGTTTGTAAGAACAAAATCCAAACTGTTAAAGAGAATGTTTTTTACTTTTGCCTCCTTAAGGACATTTTCCTTATCCTCTTTTGTCCATTCAGCCTTTGGTTTCTCAATGAGGCGTTCTTCAGTTATTTTTCCTTCCTCATTGATTTGAGGCACAATCTTTAAGGGCACAAAGGGTCATTCACTAATCCTGTCAAGATAGTCAAGGTATGTAGCTTCCAGATGGTACAACATCTTGACCTTCTAGTGGGTGTATTCGTTTCTCTTAAGCATAAGAATTTTAGAATTGTCATCTTTGTTTCCAGACATCTTTGATCGATTTTAAATGTTAGGCTCTGATACCAATTGTTTTCCCAATTGCTCAAGTAGAATGGGGATTGAATACTTGTGTGCTTTTTCTACCTGATTAAAATTAACTCAATAAGTAATAACAGTTTGAATTAAGAACAAAGATGAAAACACAAAGATATGAATAACAACTATTTTTTTATTGATGTATAAAAACAAACTCTCCTAAGGTGTATACAAACCCTAGCAGCTTTTCTGTGTATTTCACATAAACTCTCTCTATCTCTATGCTCTCTCAAAAACACGACAATAAAATTAGGTTACATAGAATGTTTATATAGAGAGCTTCCTATCAACTAATAACAAAAAACAAATTAAAATAGGAATAACATTCCTAATTATTAGCTAACAGTTTCCTTCTGCAATTTTCCTTCCTTCCTATAGCATATCTGCAATATCTTTGGCTTTATCTTCAAAAATTTTCCTTATCTGTGATCATCTTCCAAATACAGCTTTGACTTCATAGACTCTGAAATCTCCAAACTCTGCCAGATTATAGACTCTGATGGACTATAGACTCTGATCATTTGTAGACTCTGACAGATTGTAGACTCCGATAGTCTATAGACTCTGATCACCTCCCAGACTCTGATCTTTATCTAGACTCTGGTTTCACTTTCTACAGAAAATCTTCTAAGTACAGGAATGTTGATTAACTAGACTCTGATTATAAAATTTCAGAGACTAGAAAGACTTATTACAAATAAGCTATGTTAAATCCTATTCTAGCATTTTGTACATCATCAAATGAATAAATTCTTAACATCAAAAATTTAATTTACCAAAAAATTAATTAAAAAAATAATTTTTACTAAGAGAAAATAACTAAAATTCTCGTATTTTAAAACATGTGGCCCAATATACATGTATGCGAAGATATAACCCTTTTCACCCACAATATTCGCATACATGGTTTACGTATTGTATATTATTATTATATTCTATTATCATTAAAAACATACAACATGGAAGCAGCGAGGTACTAAAACTGTAACTATGACTACTACAAATAAAGACAATAAAAACAATTGAACCCCCAAAAAAATTAACAGTGCATACGAGTTTGACATATAAAAGACCAAGTACATGTCTCATATCAAAACTGGCTAACAAGAATTTAGTGTAAGTAAGAATTACAAATCAGTTCCCAAAAATTCACACCCATCCCTAAATATTTACTACACACAACTAGACCCACACAATTACTAGATGCGTATGGAGGAATACACAAATTGAAAATGCATGTAGCTATCATTGTTATGCAATTAGAGCATCTCCATAGTTAGGTATAATATCTGCGTGATAGTATATTATAATTAATATGTAAAATACTCATCACTCCAATGCATACTCCTGTTAGGTATAATTTTAGATAACAAGAGCGACGCACGCTACATGTGTAGAGTCTACTCCCATCATCTAAATCAATTTTCATCAACTCATGCTTAAAATATCTCCTAACCTTAACCCTAATCTTACCCTAAGCCCTATTATAAATTTTATTAATTATTTATTACATATAGATATTGTTAGGAATGAGTTTCAAGAAACTATACAGAAGGGGGTGAATGTATGGTTTAAACTTTTTAAATTTCTTTGGATTATTTTTATGGATGAACTGATTATGAACTATTTAGTTTTATAGCTTATGTTAACTTTTAGTGTTTATCAAGAATTGTGAAAATAAAACAAATCCAGAAGTTTAACTTTCAATCTAATTTGTATTAGAATGAATTGCTATAAATCTGAGATTTTAGTTTTGAATCTCATCTTCTTGTTCTTGAAAGATACAAGGAGTGAATACAATGAAAGTATTCAACTTGTTTTTGTTACTGACTTATGAGGCTGTGCATGGGTTATATAGACAACATGTTTCATTGGCACATGCTCTCACAAGTCAGTTAGCTAAAAGTAGAAATAGACAAAAGATGCTTTACAATTGTACACTATCTATTGTACAATTGTACATTTACATTCTACTCTTTTGTCTTTGTTACATGTGCTATAAAAAGATAAGTACATTCAATACAGTAGGCTTGATTTGGTCCAACAATATCCTCCAATTTAGAAAAAGACAATTTTACAAATTATTACAAGATATCAAGCCTACCTTTGATTTTGATTTTGATTTGCCATGAATTGATCATATCTGGCTTTCTTTTCCTTTTCATCTCTGGCTTTGATTTCTTCAATAGTTTGGAGAATCTCATGTCTGGCAATTACTTCTTCAATCAAAATTGCACCCTTGAGTATGTCAGCTGCAACTTGTAGAGATTGTATGGGATAATCTTTGATAAATTTGAGTCCTATTTTTGTTGTCACTCCATTTCTGAGTTTGAACTCAACTCTGTCAGGATCTTAAAAAATTCTACATGTTCTCGGCTCTTTAATTTTTCTTTCTATCTCTTCATCCTCTTTGATTTTCCTTTCTGCCATTTCTTCCCTTTCCTTCACTTTGTCAATCTTCTTCTGATATTTTCTCACTAAATATTCAGCTATTTCAATTATCTATAATTTATTTACCATGCTCATTTTATCATAAAGGCTGATTATCCTTTTGATATCATGAGTAGTATACTTTGAGCTATCATGGTAGAATTTTATTTCTTCTCCATCAACATTTGTCACAAACATCTTCATGTCCCTTAGCTCAACCTTACAGATCCTATTTTCCTTCCATTATTTAATTTTCACCTTATTAACTACAACTTCTTCTTGGATAGGCTGGATAGGTAGACCCTTGTCAGGAACAATCAGTTTCTTTCTGCATTTCGGACATCTGACTAGAGAAGTGCTAGCAGAATGCTTAATTTTCATCTTAAAGACTTCATTGACAGGAATTTTCCTACAGGGTCTGACATTCTTGACATTATTTCCTTTGATCTCCCTCCTTATTACTCTATTGGCAGTGACCTTGACATGATGTCTTCTAGGTGATTTGGATTTAGGGACAATAGAAGTTTCAAAAAATGTTTGAGTCACATTAGTACCCTGAGTTATGGTAGGTGCACTAACATGACTTTCACCAACTTGCTGCTTTGTTGGCTTCTTTCTTTCATATTTCTTTTCACTGTTTCAATCATCTCTTTTCTTCTTGGCATCACCATATTTCTTCTTCTTGTCATCTTTCTTTCCACCCTTATCACTCCTGGGGTCAGACTTCCTATCATTCTTGTCTTGATCTTTGTCCCCATCATCTTTCTTTTTCTTCTTCAACTCCTCATTAGCAAAGTGAGAAATTTGATTATTTATGAACAACTTCATTTTTTCTAAAATTATTTTATCTTCTTCCTGTTTATTAGGCTTTTTCTCAACTAAATCTATTAGACTCGTAACTTGGCTTTTGTTTCCCTGGTTTAAATGTTGAGGAATCCTGAAGTGTGCAAACTTGTTTGTCTTTGTCATGTGCATTACTCCATCAGGATTGCAGTAGGCTTCAGGAAGTGAGATAGGTAGAAGTGGGCCTATAACAGATTTCTTCAATTCTTCATCTCCCTGAGTCACTGTTTCAATAGCTTTGTGAAAGCATTCAAGCTCAGTGTAGGAGAGTTGACTAAAGAGCCCAATTGACACCTTGAAGTAGCCAGATTCCATCTTCACTACAGGCTCCTTAAAGAATTTTCCATTCTGCTCAAACTTGACTCCCATCACAGTGATGATGGCACTTTCAAGAATTTTCCTATAGTCTCAATGATTGCCTTTAACCTGTGCCTTGATGGCTTTCAAGGTTTGGATGAATTCTTTGTCTGCATTGGGCTTCAGTGCCTCCTACCTCAAAATCCTCATGATTGCTTTTTGTCTTTCTACCTCAATCTCCTCCATTCTATTCTTCTCCCCCTTAGGGTTGATATCTTGAGGCTTTTGGAGAAAAAATGAGTGACTGGGCTTGATTTGAGTTGGCATTTGCACTTGAGGTTCTTGACTTGGAACAATCATTATGGAGAGAAGGGTTTGAATGGATGCCATTTGAGTTGACACTTGTTGAAGAATAGTGTTGTGAGTTGATATAGATGTGTCAAATCCCTTTTGTAAAGCACTCACACTTGACACCATTTCTGAAATAGTGGTGGAGAGAATTTGCTAGTTTGCAGTCAATTTTTCAACTCTCTCATTTAAACTTCCAATAATAGAGGCTTGTTCCTTCTCTTGTCTTGCCTTGGCTTGATAATATAGATCCACATGAAGTGGAGCTAGATCATGAAGAGGAACATCATGTGGCAATTTGTCAGCATGTCTATTCTTGTACAAAACCTCTACCATATTATTGATTTTTGTCTGATTTTGGTTTGATTTTGTTGAACATTTATGTTGTTTTCCACCATTTCCTTAAAGGTTTTCTCCATCTTCTCTATCTTCTCATTTATTTCTTTTACTTGGATTTTTTCTAGAGATGACTCTGATTTAGGAGCATGAACACCAACCATAATTTTCTCATCAGTAGAGTTTATCCTAGATTCCATCTTGTTTTTATGTTCTTCCAGCTCAGATGGGAAGCCCCTTACAAGATAGTGATTGGCTTGTAGTTGTACTTTGGCAGCTTCAAGAATTGCATCATATATAGCAGTTGGAGCGAAGACCTTTTCACAAGACCTAAGAGAGGTCAAATACTTTTCCCTCATCCATTAAGGCATCTCCTCCATGCTTGCAGTCTGCTTCTTATCCAATCACGCATCAATATTGGTCTATCTTTCTTCATCCATTTCAACATTTTTATCCTTTATTTCATCTTGATCCTTGGCATATTGAAGAAGAATTTCTGCATAGTCTTTATTTGGCAGATAAGAAGTCAAAAGTTATTGAGCACATAGTAGAACCCATCAAACTGGTCTATATACAATTCTTTTAATTTTACTTCTGAGACAAAGCCACTAGTTAATGGTCCTGAAGCACTGTCATGTTGTACAGGTTTCAGCCATTCTGTCATAAAGTGAGAGCTAGCATCACAAGTGAGAGCTAGGATCACCATTTGTGGTAGTGATTCCCTCAGTGTCTATTTCTTCATCTAAATGTTCAGATGAGTCATCAATAGACCCTGGATAGATAGGTGAATTCCTCCTAGAGGACAACCTTTGAATGACTGGAGAGTATCCAGGGGATGCTATTTGCATGATGTGGAGGTCCCCAAGATTACCCAATGTCTGTGAAGACATTTGGTGCTCCAAATGCTCATTAATGAAACCAAAGTGAATTATTTCCTCAGCCACCATAGACTATAAAGTAAAGACACTTGGAACCTATGTGGCTTTGATGGTGTCATCAGGATATACCTCAGCATGTATTTCCTTACCATCTAAATGAGTGTCCTGAGTGGTGAAGAAGGTGTCATGCACCAAGTCACTTGAAACTAGCTCATCAGGAGGATTGGATTCCTGGTGATCAACAACCTTTTGTGTTTGGCTAGACACAATAGGTTAAGAAGAAGTTTGAGAAGTGGAAGAGAGATTTTGAGTAGAAGTGAGTGTTGGCAACTCCCTCCGAGAAAACGAGGAAGTTTCAATAGAAATTCCTATGTCCTCATGTGTCTCATTTTCTACTTCACACCTCTAATCAATAGGAGTGTGTACACGTGATGGTGCAGACTCTTTACATGTTGGAGTGAGATGGTTCCCAATTTCAATAGATACATTTTGTTGAGAGAATGCATCAAGTAACAGTTTTAATCCCTTTCTAATCTCTACACCCTGTTGCGAGGATGTAGAGTGGTCTAGTGTGGCCTCTTTATTTTTCTTTCTCCTCTTTAGAGGTACCACTGTTGACTCAGGTTGATCACTAGCAACTTCTACAACTGTTTCTAGATTCTTCCTAGCAGTTGGTTTCTTCAATTTCTTCTTTTCAACTACATCCTGTTGAGAGGATGTAGAGGTTGAATGACTAGCATCTAGTGGATTTTGTTGATGAAATTACAAAGTTGTATGAATAGTAATTGTGATAACTCAACACTAGAACATGACAAGTAAATAATACTACGTCAACACAGAAATCAGAAAGAAATGAAGATAAGGCAAATACAGTGAATCAAGACATTAGAATAAGTTTTGAAGTCTATTAAAGGTCACTGAAAGAAGTTCATTAATATGTTCATGCCTCAGTGAAGAATGATAGTTAAAGACTTTTAGGGTTTCAGAAGTGTTAAAGATTCAGTATAGAAGTGTCACTAGAAGATTTCAATGTAAAGGCATTGATTGAAGATAGACTATGTTCGAAGCATAGGAATTTAAAAGAATTGACGGTAGGGTAAAGACAAAGGTTAAAAAAGACAGCTGCAGTCTTCAAGTTATACTCACTAAAAGTAGTTCATTTATATGTTCAAGTGTTAGTGAAGAACAGATAATGAAGTATTCAAGATTGCAGTAGTAATAAAGATGTTGTCTAAGTACCAGAAAAGATTATAGTGAAAGTACAGTGTTTATTGACAGTCAGTGTTTGAAGCAATAAAGAACTGCAACATTCCTGTCATTTAATTTAAATGAGAATATGAAGATCAAGATCAGTGTTAGTCACTTGTGAACCAGACCAGTGCACTAAGTGGTAACACAAAGGAATTCTGTAAAGCAAAATGTAACGTTAAAGTAACATGTAACCGAGGTAACTAACTCAACACAACAAGTCGGTAACTTATATTAAAATGAAGCACGGAATCGACTGCGAATCGTTTATAAGTTGAATACAAAGAACCAAATTATTAAAGGAAGCTTTGAAGACATTGAAGATCACTGAAAGAAGTTCATTAACATGTTCAAGCCTCAGTGAAGAATAAAGTTGAAGTGGTTCAAAGGTTCTGAAGATGAAGAAAGTTTTACTACAGAGAAAGTAGAAGAAAGTAGAAGATTTCTGTGAAGTTTAAGAAGCACTTCTTATCATTGTGGAACAGGTCAATTGCATAGCAAAGAAGATGTGAAGATCAAGATCTTGCTAGTCGGTTGTGAACCAGACCAGTTGCACCAATCGACAACACAAAAGAGTTTGAGAACTGCATCACTGATTCAGAAGAATTGGCCAGATACTGAGATGAGTAACCTAAGTGGTATGTGATTAAGCCCAGAATAAATCAAGGTCAAATTAACAAGGAAATATTTATTTGACTTGGTTGCAGTGGAAGAAATTATATTAAAGGGCTTAACAC
>QRFB01020745.1:0-18528 GCA_008931105.1 Oenanthe javanica | reverse complement strand
TCACAAATGAAACTATTCACAAACCGATATCGTAACGAGTCATAGATGTATGTAGTGTAAGTGGATGAAGGTAACCTCGCTCTGATACCATGTCACTTTAATAAATTGAGCTCCTGAGATGAAGCTCTAATGGCGGAAGAGTGAAATGAAGAAGATGACTTAATANGAAGATGACTTAATGAAGAAGCAAACAAAATAGTTAATATCATTTAGAGAGTGTTTAGAATATAATGCTCAACTTGAGCTTACAACTGTCCTTTTCTCCTATTTATATCCAATGTAAAACATTACATACACAAGTGTATATCTATAGTTTGTAACAGAATAGAAACGATTGCTGAGCTGTCATTCCTTTTTGCCAGTTGTTGCTTTCTCTGTCGTATCAGCATATTCCTCTTGATGCTCTCTTTTGCCAGCTGAGATAGTAGACATATCTGTAACACAAAGAAAGACTGCGATAATAATTAACATAATGTATAAGCACATATATTCCTATGAATAAAAAAGTTGTTCTTGAAATGACTTCCATTCATGCACAAAACAATCATCCCATCAATTGAAAAAAATTAACTGTTATTTCTTGATTTTATTTTAATAAGAAAAAAATAATCAAAAATTACAAAATCATCCAAATACAGAAGGACTCCCATTCTAGAATGTTCGCCTTGGTCTCCAAGTATTACTCGAGGCCAAAATAGTCAATCCATTAATAAACAAGGTCATTTACGTCAATTCACAATATGCCACATTTTCCTATATATAGAGCATTATGTTCGTACTTCTCAAACCCTCACTCACATCTTCTCTCCAAGGGTTTTGCGCTGCCGATTTTCATCTATTCGGTTAGTATACATATACATACGAATATTTGTATGTATCATCTACTGTTCTGTTGTATTTATATGTTCGTCTATGTATATAATTTTGTTACATTGTGCTGATTTGTTTGTGATTGTTTAATTTGTGTATATATCTAGATCATCGATATCTCGCAATTTAATCGTGTGTTTATATTTGTTTTGTGTATATCTCTTGATTGATTTGTGTATACTGCTATAATTAATTTGATTCGATTTGAAGGATCACTTTGTTTGTTTGTTTTCGATAACTGTCTCGATTAATTGTTTTAATCTTTTATTTGTTGAAACTAGTTTATCTGTTGTGGTTATAAGTGTTTTTAGATCGAGTTCGTGTAATGTGCTTTTTTTTTGGAAAATTATTTAAATGCTTTGAGATTATTGATTTATTTGATTGAATTAGCTATAATGTTGTTTAATTTAACTATTATGTGAAAATTAAGAATGTTTTTGGCTGAAGTGATTTTCTCCATCAGTTTATTTTCTCGGTTTAAAGTCTTTATGAGTTAATAGATCAATGATCTGTATATTTAAATCTTAATTCATGTGTGATGTGCATGCAGGGATTATATAGTGAATAGTTGGTTGAAGCTTCCTGTATAAGCTGACTTTTTTTAGATCTATCATTTTTGCATTCGTTTCCTTCAGCGTTGGATTTAAATCGAGGATCATTTATCTTTTATGGTTTATAGTAAAATAGTAATATATTTTACAGAGCTGCAAATACTGTTGTAGAATTTAATTTTCTTGAAGTTATTTTTTACCTTAATTTAAGGGAATGTTTGTGTGTCTTTGTTTCAGTACAATTTACTAGCTGATCATTATGGGTAAGGAAAAGGTTCACATCAACATTGTTGTCATTGGCCATGTGGATTCTGGCAAGTCAACCACCACTGGTCATCTCATTTACAAGCTTGGTGGTATTGATAAGCGTGTGATAGAAAGGTTCGAGAAAGAAGCTGCTGAGATGAACAAACGATCATTTAAGTATGCGTGGGTGCTTGACAAGCTTAAGGCTGAGCGTGAACGTGGTATCACTATTGATATTGCTCTTTGGAAGTTTGAGACTAATAAGTACTACTGCACTGTCATTGATGCTCCTGGACATCGCGACTTTATCAAGAACATGATTACTGGAACTTCTCAGGCTGACTGTGCTGTCCTTATCATTGACTCCACCACTGGTGGTTTTGAGGCTGGTATCTCCAAGGATGGGCAGACTCGTGAGCATGCATTGCTTGCTTTCACACTTGGTGTGAAACAGATGATTTGCTGTTGCAATAAGGTATTTTGTTCTTCGCTCCACTTTTAGCAGTTTGTGGTTACTAAGCTAGCTTGCTCATTATAATTATTGTGAAATTTGATGTTTACTAATTGAAATATGGTGTTTACTAATTGAAATATGATGTTTCTCCCCACGTAGATGGATGCCACAACTCCCAAGTACTCCAAGGGTAGGTTTGATGAAATTGTGAAGGAGGTGTCTTCATACTTGAAGAAGGTGGGATACAACCCTGACAAGATTGCGTTCATTCCAATATCGGGATTTGAAGGTGACAACATGATTGAGAGGTCTACCAATCTTGATTGGTACAAGGGACCAACTCTTCTTGAAGCTCTTGACCAGATTAGTGAGCCAAAGAGGCCCTCTGATAAGCCCCTTCGTCTCCCACTTCAGGATGTCTACAAGATTGGAGGTATTGGAACTGTTCCTGTTGGACGTGTTGAAACTGGCACCATCAAGCCTGGTTTGGTTGTGACTTTTGGTCCCTCTGGCTTGACTACTGAAGTCAAATCAGTTGAGATGCACCACGAGGCTCTTCAGGAGGCCCTTCCAGGTGACAATGTTGGGTTCAATGTGAAGAATGTGGCTGTTAAGGATCTGAAGCGTGGTTATGTTGCCTCAAACTCCAAGGACGATCCTGCCAAGGAGGCTGCAAACTTCACTTCTCAGGTTATCATCATGAACCACCCTGGGCAGATTGGAAATGGATATGCACCTGTGCTCGACTGTCACACTTCCCACATCGCTGTCAAGTTTTCTGAACTCTTGACCAAGATTGACAGGAGGTCTGGTAAGGAACTTGAGAAGGAGCCCAAGTTCTTGAAGAATGGTGATGCAGGGATGGTTAAGATGATTCCCACCAAGCCTATGGTGGTTGAAACGTTTTCCGAGTATCCTCCGCTTGGCAGATTCGCTGTTAGGGACATGAGGCAGACTGTGGCTGTGGGAGTCATCAAGAGTGTGGAGAAGAAAGAGCCCACAGGAGCGAAGGTCACAAAAGCTGCTGCCAAGAAGAAGTGAACCGTGCAGGATGTCCCCTGTTACCTTGGGGGCCGTTATCATATTTCCAATAAAGACTTATTTTCTATTTCTTGCATCTTTGTTAAGTGTCTAGATTGTTGGTCGGTCTGTTTCTGTTTAGGTTTATGTGGTGTGGCTGTATTGTCTACTGGTACCTGGTCCGAGCACTGGGTACTTGACAGGCGGTGGCAGGGTCATTATGCTTTCTGTTACTAGCATGTTTTGTTTGTGGTAGACTTGGTTTCTGGGATGTTATAAATACCTACCTGTGGACTAACAGGATTTTATACTTGCTGTTCAGAAGCGCGCTCAGTTATAATTGCATGTTTACATCTTCTATATTATTAGCTTATTGTTTCCTTTATGTAATCCTGATTTCCTGTTCTTTGTTAGTGATTCACTATTTCACTGGATGTGGATTATTTTAATAGTGTTGCCTTATATTAGGCAGATAATAGTGTTCAATGGGGAAGTAATAACATGTTATCGTGGGCAGGTTTCTTACTATCTTCCAATATGATGGGTTGGCATCAGATGAACTGAAGGGGGAGCTTAGGCAGGTGGTTATTTTGGATGATTGATCTTCCTTAATACATATTAAACAAGTTTTTAAAAGAAATTAGGGTTAAAGAGAGAAAAACACATGTGATTTATCTGTATAAACTCTTGTGATTTAAAAAAGTTCAACTAAATCCCTAAAGTTTAAGTTGGTTCAATAGCCCTTCTACTTAGTTTTTGCTTAACTATGATTAGAAATATTATTAAATATCTAATTATATTAATATACATACATACATACATACATACACACACACATATCGTATATTATTTATTATTAATTTTTTATTAGTGACATTATTATTTGCAAATTAATATAATTTTTATATAATTGAATTTTATTAAGTAATTTTATAAAATATTCAATAAGTTTTTAAATTATCATACCAATATTAAAATACATGTATACAACATGTAATTCTTTTATTACATTTACATTTTTAGTTAATTGACGAACATTTACATTTTTTTGATAACTAAATAAATACGAGTCACATTTTAATAATAATAATACACACACTTTCTTGTATTTCATAGTTAGTTTTGATAATTTATTATTTTTATTTAAATATTATATTTACATTATTTGAATTTATTTTTATTTTTACATCAATAATTTTTATTTATATATAATCTTGTGTTAAAATACTTTTGTATAATTTTTCACATATTTGATTTTTGTTCGTATTTAAAGGAGATAAGATTTATGTATTTTATTTAAAGATAAGTTTTAATTAGAGTATTCATAATTTTTTTGATATATTTTTTTTGTAACAATATTATTACAATATACATGAATATTAATGTCACAATATTAAATTTGAAATATTTTAATATATTTACGTCACAATATATATGAATATTAATAATTTTATAATATTTTTAAAAGTTTTAAAACTATTATTAACTATGTTATTGAACCAACAATTTAAATTAGGAATCGAGCATTTTTAAATTAAGGGGGCTTATTCCCTTCTACAACTGGATTATGTCTTTCGCTCCTTAACCCAACAAGAAATTAGTTGTTAACTTGGTCATTCAATCAAGAGAGTGCAACAATCTTTTCTTTTGACACAGGTGTAAACGAGAAACCCACTGACAGAGAGAAAAAAGAGATAGTAACTAGATTGATTATTACTCAAGCTTAAAAATATAGAATACGAACTTCCAGTCAAAACTCAATCTTAACAATATAGAATATGTAAAAATTGGAGAAAAAATGGTCAGCTGGTCCTTGCAGTTTGACTCAAGCAGGAAGCCTGTGACATTTGAGGACTCGAAAAGCCATAACCAAACACTGATCTTATACACATATGATCAACCCATCAATACTAACGAATAACAACCACTTATTTCTTGCAATAACTTTATCATATATATACCCAGGCACAACAAAAACATGTACTGTTCATATATTTTATTAAATAAAAATTAATTTTCACATAAGGGCATTTGGTCTAGTGGTATGATTCTCGCTTAGGGTGCGAGAGGTCCCGAGTTCAATTCTCGGAATGCCCCCTCTTTCCTTAAGGTTTTAAAGATATTAAAAATGTTTCAGTACGTGCTAAAGAAATTAAAAATGTTAAATAGGTTGAAACTTGAGAGTAGCTCCACTTTCCTTTTTCTTTATAAATCCATTGTTCTAATATACTTTTATATAATAATTATATTCTAATAATCAGATTTTATTTGATTTTTTAATATTTTATCTTGATCGGACTTGGCTCATCTATACTATATTACAGGGCTGTAAACGAACTGAGATGATCGTTAGGCTCGACTCGTTTAATAATCAAGCTCGAACTCGAACCAGAAAAAAAACTCGTTAAACTTAACGAGTCGATCCGAGTTTTGTAAGTGTCCGACTCGAACTCGACTCGACTCGAACTACTCGTTAAACTCGACTCGAACTCGACTCGTTAAATAATATACATAAAAATTTGTAAAATGTACATCTAGATTGTGTGCAAGTGTAATAGTGTAAGTATAAGGCACTTAAACTTAAGATTTTATTTGTATTTGAGCCTCATTTGGTCCGTTAAAAACAAGTTCAAACAAAAAAAAATTAATTAACCAACTCGAACTCGACTCGAGTTCGACACGACTCGAAAAGTTCGTGAACAACTCGAACTCGACTCGATTCTTAACGAACTCGAGTTCGAACAACAAAATTTGATCGTTAAGATAATCGAGTTCGGCTCGACTCGTTAAGAAAAAGCTTGAATTCGAACTCGTTAAGAAAAAACTGGAACCGACTCGGTTCGTTTACAGCCCTACTATATTATAATAACCAAATTAGATAATTTTTTTTAAACACTGATGTGAATCATAAAAAAAATCCTAACTGTCCAATTTAGGTGAACTATAGAAATGATCCTAATCATTCTATTTTAATAAAATTTAATTTTAGAAAAAATATATATCATACATACTAGGGCTGAGCAAAAAACCGAAAAAGAACCGAAATCGAAAAAAAATTGATCCGAAGAAAACCGAAACCGAAAAAAACCGATCCGAAACCGAAAAACTAAAAATCGAACCGATTGATCAGTTCCGGTTTCGGTTATAGGTTAAAACCGAACAAAAAAAATCGAACCGAACCGATAATTAAAATAAATAAATTTATTATATAATATATACATATATGTTTGGATTAAAAATTATCTTCGGCCTGCATTCCATCTAGTCACAGGCCTGAACTAGAATTATAAGAATTCTATGGCTCAGTACCACATTTTCATTGTATACTGCCGGGTTAAATTTTTGTTAGACGAAATTTTTCATGTGACTTCCACTTTAGAAGCAGGAGGCCAGGAGTACTGGAGCTAGTTTACCTTTGATTTATGTTAAATTAATGAGCTTTTGACTTGAACAGAGTTTTGAATTCTATGTTTCATTGCGAATGTTTGCAAACTTTTAATTATAACAAATAATTCTTATTTATCGATTTTTATTATTTAAATTATAATCTATTATTTTTTTAAATCATTTTTAGTCTATTTGGTTTTATAATCGAAACCGAACTAATTAAAACCAAACCGACATTTTTAAAACCGAAACCAAAACTAACGGTTCGGTTGGTGTTTTCAATTTTTAAAACCGAGAGTATACGGTTGCGGTTGCGATTTTTTTTCAAAAATTAAACTGAACCGAACCGATCCGTGCTCTACCCTATTATATACAACTCTATCTATGATAATCCTCCTTTTATACAACTCTTTATGGATAATATTATATTATATTATATTAAAATTATATTCTATATTTTTTATTGTAAAAATCTATATTACCTAAAATTTTATTTTTTAAGTCCAATTATATATTTATTATAATACGAGTCCAAATTATAATATATTTATATTAAATAGAATAGAATTATATAAAATAAGAGAATATATAATATTAACATAAATTTTTAATATTATAAAATTTTATATTAAATATCAATAAAAATATAAGAAAAAATAATTTACTTAAATATTAGTTATCCCGNTCCAAATTATAATATATTTATATTAAATAGAATAGATTTATATAAAATAAGAGAATATATAATATTAACATAAATTTTTAATATTATAAAATTTTATATTAAATATCAATAAAAATATAAGAAAAAATAATTTACTTAAATATTAGTTATCCCGTGCGAATACGGGTTAGAAACTTGTATAATTTAAATATTGATTGTAAAATATATGATCCCTTAAAAATATTAAATCCGGCCCGAATCATGGTAAACCTTTTCAATTCCAAGTTTTTAATTTTGAATTTTTTACTAAATGGAATAGACCAGATTTTTATCTTCGATGGGGCCTACATAATTTAGCAGGTATTTTTGTTAGAACTGCTAGTGGTAATTTAGTTGGACCTTTTCTAAATAAGTTCTTAAACTTAAAAATAAGAAATATGCCGGAAAATATCACTTCAACAGTATTTTATTATTTAAAATAGTGAAAATTTGAAAAGAAAAAGAAAATTTTAATAAGAAAAATATTACTTTATCTTTAAATTTTATAATAAAAAACCTGCTAAAATTAAATACNTTCTAAAATTAAATAAATTATTATTTAAATTTAATATGTTGTGGAGAGTACTTCTAAAAAAGTGTAGTAAGAAAAATTATATAACTGTTTGATAATATTTTTTATTTGGGTATATTTTAAGATATAATATAAAAAATAATATTTTTAATAAATTTTATAATAAAATTTAAAGTTCTTTTCTTTAAAATTAAAAAAATAATTTTCTAAAAAATATCACAATTTTTGAATAATACCGCACAAATTTTACAAAATTATTTTAAATAATACCGAACAATTTTTAATACGTTTTCAGGGGAAAACTGATGTACTAATTCGTAACAGTCAGGAAAATGTTTTTCACTGGGGCCCACCTGTAATATACTAAATACTTTTTGAAAAAAAGACACCCCACGGCAAAATCTCGTGAGGCTAGATTCCAGTTATGCCCCTTGCATTTAAGTGCCTATATATACCGGGTGCCAATATATCTACACATCGATCCCCAAGCTTAGCTGCAGTAGTGAACTAAATTTCTCGGAATTATCGACCAACACATTAGCTTCAAAGGTCTGAAACCTCCTTATAATCTTCTCACACACACAAACACACACATGTATCGTGTCTAATTCACATATATCAACCCCATGTACTTGTCATTTTTTACTATTCGAGTTGTTTAATTTATTTAAATTTTATGCTACTTAAATTTTTGTTAATTTAGTGTTTGATTATAATTCAGGTTGATTAATTTCAGGGATTCATACATTTGATTTGTTTTTGTTCGAGTGAAGAAATGGATTTGGTGGCTGATTGCAAGGTATATATATATTTTGTAAATTATTTTATTGGTTTTATTGGTTTTTTGTGTGGACTTTGTTTGTGCCTTGTATTTTTTAGGATTCTCAAGATTTAACGATTCAAGTCAAAAAGCATTTTTTTATATGAAAATGTTTTTGTGTACACTATCAGTGTTTGTTTGTAGAAATGATCACATAAGCATGCTGCATATCTACATATATAATTTATATAGGCAAAAGTTTATATGAGAATCGGAGAACCGGAAGAATCATGTGTTTTCGTTTTTAGTGTGTTCCAAAATTTGTTATTAAAATTTTCACTAGATTTCTAGTAATTTAGTTCTCATTTAAACCTTGCCCCATATATAAATCTATATATTCTCAAAACAGTGTTTTCTTAGAGAGCACCTTCATTTTTGCCTAACAAAACAACAATTTGACAAGACAATATCGTGTTCTCCGGTTCTCCATGTAAAGTAGTTCTCTATAGAACCTTAAACACTTCTGCTTGTTGCAGGCCTGTGGCTATTTGGTTCTGATAACATCTCAATTTCGACATTACTCTTGATGATGAAATGATTATGCTGTAAATGAGATGATGCGTAATTGTGTATCACACTAACACCGTGCTTGTGCATTAATCAATTACTATGTGATTGTACATATATCACTCTCTTGTAACAACATTGTTGGAAACTTTAATAAGTGTTAAAGAAGCCCTGTGTATATAAATTAGATGAGGAGTTTTAAATGGGCAAAATATCTTACGGTATTCCGAAGCATTAAATTCAAAATGTTAACATTTAACTATGCTGTCCTGATATCATGAGATTTAAGTACGACCATAATCACCCTATTGAATAGTACTGTTCTTTCTATGGAAGCTCGTATGTGAAGTTCACCCTGTTTTTATGTTTGCCAGTTGAACTTAAATATATGTCTTGTAATAATGTTCATAATTATATATATTGGCCATTCTGTCACATATTTTCAAGTTCAAGACTCTTATATTTCAAATCTATGTCGTGTGTTTAAGTTATGTAGTCATTATATCAATTATTTTGTTCAAATTTACATAATTACATATATTAGGTATGTTATGTATTAATGTGAGGTTCAGGCTACATGAACATGTTTTGGATGTGTATGCCTGCAAAGTTATGTTATTTTAATTTGGATGTTAATTAAAGAAGTCCAGTGTGCTGCACTGAGTTTCTGGAAATGTTTCCTTGAGTTTCTGGAAATGAGCTCAAAAAAATAGATGCGACTTCTTAAAGATTGAATGTAGCAGAAAAAATGTTGATAATGCTTTTGCATAAATGGTAGGAACCATGAGGTCTGACATGCTTGACTTTAGTTTATATTGCAGGAAGCGATGTGAGATCTTTTGTTGCACTATGAATGTTTAAAGTTTTTCTTCTAAACCTTTATCCAGCTTAAGTGTGTTTTTTTCTTAAGTTGTTCCATTGTGCAGTCATTTAAAATTCTCAAGTTTTACCTATTAAGATGTGTTTGTAGTCGAGTATATTTATATGCATGATTTTTATATGTCATATATGCATACACACTTATTGATGCTATAATATATTTATCTCGTCCTCTAGTTAAAGTTGGCAAAATTTCGGGTTAAGGAGTTAAAGGATGTTCTTAGCCTGCTTGGCCTAGCAAAGCATGGATTAAAGAGGGTAAGCTGTCAAATTAAGTTATTTATATTTTTCTGCAATGCATTGTTGGCAGTAACATTTATTTACTTTTTTGCATACAAATCGCTGTGTTCTGTGTTGTGTTGTTTTAGTGAGGTGTTTAATTGAGTTAGTGAGATGAATGGCCTATTTCAAGAATCTACATATTTATGGTAATTAATATTTCATCTCCGCAGACATGTCAAGGGCACTAAAGAGATTCCTAAAAAGTACTATGATATTAAGTGTATCAGAATAATTCACTATTTAGATTCATTTGCATAATTAATGTGCCAAAAATTCACTCAATTCTAATATAAACATATGAGTACTCCACGATTTTATTAATTTGTATTCTTTGAAACGATACCTGCCCATCACTAGAGGAACATTAATGACGACCAATTCACCTGGCCTCAATGGTCGATTCCCATGTTTGCATAACAGATACCATATACCCCTAAAAAAAGTGACCCTTCATACACATACCCCTAAGCTACATTCCTTTGGAATCAAACCACAGTAGGAAGTAATTGATTGTCTTTTTACCTTTTTGTTGTTGCTTCTGTATTTTGCTTTCTTTCTGATGGGTTTAATTCCTGTAGACGTCTATTTATGTTACTTTACAATAGAGAATAATTGTTTGTATATGCATGGCTGTGATTATTTATGTGATTTGAAATTCGATTTCTTATGATGTGCAGGAGCTTGTAACCAGAATATCAGATTTGCTTACTTCTGAACAAGGTATCTGCTCTTATTACTTTATCATTCTATAATTCTTTTTGTAATTAACTTCCTACATCCACAAACACAGGTGAAAATACCTTTAGACTCCACTCCACTCGCACTTGTTATTATATTCGTAAATGTTGCTCACCTCACAAGGGGATTGTGGGGTTGCATCACATGGATAAAGAAAGTTTTGTGTTCTTTTATTAAGTAATTAATCACCTTGTCCATAGATAAACTTTACTGCGGAGTTACGAAGTCAAGCTCCTGTAATCCTCTCAACAGTATCTGCCACCTCTGCTAATAGGCTAATAGCTGTATATTAGGGGGGAAAAAATGCATAACTGATTGATTATTGTTTATCTATATGCTTATTCTTTTATCTGTTGGTTGTATACATCTTAAAATCTAATTTTTTGCTTATGAATTTATTCTCACTTTTTGTTCAGCCTCATCAACAAGTGCGTCAACGAGTGACTCAACAGAGGTTTTTGAAAAGGAAGAAGTAGCAAAAATTATTGATGACGTGCACAGGTGATAGATTTGGTAGTACTATTATTATAAGTAGGTACTAAAGTTAATAATTTAGCTTAAAATGACATATAAACCATAGCTTTCCAAGAATAATTACTGGTAGTCTTTTCTTCAATTCTTATATTTTTCATTTCTTTCCCCCTAATATGATCCATTCATTCACATATTCTACTCTTTTGGTTCAGAAATATGATGGCAGAAATGTATGAGTTAGCACTAGATGCAGAGACTAGTTATGTTCCCAGGGTGACACCTAATGAGGGAGTTACAAATTCTGTCGTGAAAAAGGTCTGCTGTCCATGTGGTTCTCCATTGCCAGCTAATTATATGCGTGATATGGTTCAGGTTGAAACTAAACTTCGTCTTTCACAGGGTGTATTGCGACTCTGCGTGTGTGTGTTTGTTACTTTCTTTTGTTATGGGCAATTATGGATTTGTTATCAATTTGGTAGCGCTCTCTTAAATTTACCGTTCCTATGATGATGTATGTCTTTATTACTGTAAGTGGTAATTCCAGCCACTCCTGAAAATGAAGGTTATGAAGAACTAACTCTATATGAAATCTTTATTTGCATGGATAGAATATTAAATCACCTTTTGTGTTTGCATCCTTCACATTAAAACCGAATGAATAATCTCCTGCCGAAAAGGAGATTCTTTTTATAATCCACCATTGGTGTAAGTTACTTCAGATATACAAATTATTTTGAGGTGGTATATAGTGTTACTGGGGCCATGTTTTCCATTTTTGTTTGGCTGGATAAATAATTGTTTAGTACTTCTAAAAGATTATACAAAATNATTTCTTATGATGTGCAGGAGCTTGTAGCCAGAATATCAGATTTGCTTACTTCTGAACAAGGTATCTGCTCTTATTACTTTATCATTCTATAATTCTTTTTGTAATTAATNTCTAAAAGATTATACAAAATTCAAGTGAATACTTCCAAGTAACAAGAAGCCCTGCATACACAGAAAGCAGGGAAGGCACCCTAAGTATTGCCTAATTCTCTGATATGTTTATTTTAATGTAACCCTAAGCTAAAATTTCCATAATTGCTTTCTTTGACCTGTTATATTGTTGATTTTTGTCTATCATAATTGTTTTGTCGTGTTTTGTCATTTGTGCTATTTAAAATTTATCTATCAACATAATTTTTTTCCTCTTGCACAAGTATCACTCTTTTAATCTAATTTGATCAAATTGTTTTTTTCCTAAACTTTCTCTTGACAGTGTGAAAATCCATGTTGCCGTGTATTGCAACATAAAAGCTGCGTGCTAGGACGTTGTGAAGTTCCACCTCACTTCTACTGTGAAATTTGCCGAATAAATCGGGCAAATCCGTATGTATTTCTCAATATATTCTTTTACCTGGAACTGGTTAACATGTTTGATGGGCTATATAACATGTATATTACTCCTAGTGATTCTAATTTTATGTTGATGGCCTTTGGATTTTGTTTAGTTTCTTATTTTGACCTCTTTTTTTACTTTGCTGCCATATTTATGCTTTGCTCTGCAATTTGTTGGTTTCTTCCTTCTGAACTTTCATTGTATCGGAGCTACAAGGCCTATAAAAATAGTGTACCTTGTGAAATCTATCAATAGATATTCAATAAAATTACACCCTTCCTAGTTGACATCTTGTTGACCCTGATTTTTAAAATCGTATAAGTTTAAACAATGCGTTTGTGTGCTGTTTTTCGGAATGAGAAATCTCAATATTGCTGATAATGGGGTGATATGTTTTAGATTTATTTTTATCTTCTCTCTTCGACCTGCCAAAACAAATGTAGAAAATATCAACAATAATGAAAAACAGTTGGCAATTTAGTTTATCTTTATGCATCTGTATTATAAGAATCAATTTCGAAAGCACCCAATCTTCTCTTTTTCATTAGTAGGATTATTTTTTTCAAATTAATTGCCTGTGTTACTTTTTTTAAAAGCTATTTCCCCCCTTCAAAATTAAAATTTGCTATATGCAACACCAGCTGCATTTTTTAGTTGTGCTATATTAATATAACCATTTTCGGCACTATTAAGAACTTTGAACTTTCGTTATTTTTTCTAGTGGTAAAGAAAGCTCATTTGAATGTCCAAATTATGTTTAGTTGATTTGTATTTTTGTTCATATACCATACCTTAATTACATGATAGATTGTTTGAATACTTAGCGTTATTTAATCTTTTTGCAATATTTCATGCATGCCTAATTTTTTTCTGTGTTTTAACGTTATGCGAAAGCAGGTTTTGGGTTGGTAGGATGAATCTCGTACATCCGTTAATACTGGACGGGTTAGTCTGCTAACGAGCTATTGACTTTATGTGACATTCATTATATAGTTGCAAGGAAGGGTGGAAAGACCTAATCATCGATCCACTGAGTTTCACACTGAACTTATTTATTGTAAACTGAAAGGGGGGTAATAATGCATTTCCCTGGAAAGGATACGGTGTTAAGTGAAGCATAAGCCACTTGTAAAAGCATCTCTAGTTTGTAGGACTTCAGTCCTGAAATATATATCATACTTCTTAAGAACAATTCTGTATTAGTGCGCTATTCGAGAGTGTTACAAAATCAGTATTTTGTAGCTTGCGAGAAAAAAATAGCGCAACAGAATCCTTAATTCTGGAAACGTTGACACACTATGAGTATATTTTCCATTTTTCTAGATTCTCAAGATTATTTCTCATCACATACAATTACCACAATCAATTGTAACTATTGCACCCCGTTTCTTAGTTTTCAGTGAGCTAAACACACACACAGTCCTGTAAAACTGATTGGTACATATTTTTATACACAGAATAAACAATGCTCTGAAGTTAGATACAGAATTCGAAATAAAAAGTGAAGATCTATATCTAACTATGTCTAAAGGATATGAAATTCAGGTAAGCTTCTTACTGATTCATGTATTAACCTGTCCTCTAAGCGGAATATTAGATGACTAAAAAGTTGTAGCACTCTCTTTCTAATCAGGTCTGGTGCATTCTTCTTAAAGATACTGATCAGTTCAGAACGAATTGGCCAAAATTTAGTAAGCTGAAAGTCAACGGTAAGTAGACATGTAACTTTTTGTTGCTCAAATTTTAATTCCTAGCTAACATCTACATGCACTTTATAGTCAACATTGCAATAATTACCAACTGTGAAAAACAGTGCCAATTAAAAACCATGCATATGTGAAGAGATTGATAAACTGCCTGTCTTTGTGTACTTCTGTATTACGAAGGTCCAAGTCTAAAGAGTCCTCCGGGATTGGTCTCGTACACACACTCACAAAAGGACTCTGGCCTAATATATAAATATGTAGTACATTTTAGTTAGCTAGGTTACTCAAAATACCTGGTTTCTTTCAACTATTGTCATACATATCACATGAAGTATAGTGTCACGTCCCTAGAGTTCGGTTAAATTTTTGGGGAGGGACAGCAGAAACATCCCGATAGTTTCTTTTGTGAGTTCTGCAATGCTCTGATGTACGTACACCAAATCGATCCACAAATTTCTGCTGCTTACAGTCACTTGGGTTACGTTATATGACAAGATTTTAGTAGTTCTAGAATATATATATATATATATATATATATATATATATATATATGTAAAGCGGGAAAGCAGACATTAACTACTTGTAGATACTGTGTAGGAGGTTTAAAGAACACTGCTTGCTTGTGGCACATGGTGAGGGTGTTAGGCAAATTACAATGATCAGAATCAAGAATCATTTCACATAATTTTTCTTTGCATGAGTTTGACCGTAGTATATATATATATGTGTGTGTGTGNAGGGTGTTAGGCAAATTACAATGATCAGAATCAAGAATCATTTCACATAATTTTTCTTTGCATGAGTTTGACCGTAGTATATATATATGTGTGTATGTGTGTGTGTGTTTGTACGTCATGATATCTTTTTCTAATTTAGCTCTTAAAAGAACAATATATATACACATTTAGATATATAGCTCCAAGTCTTTCCAAACATTTTAGATATTCATAAATGTTAAAAAATCATTTTCTATGTTTTGAAATTGGAGTTTCAATGTTCGCTGACGAAATTATTGTGACCTAAACATGGTATTGTGAGGCTGTTTCATGAATTTTGTGCAACATATACTTTGAGCTTGAAAACTTGCGCTTATTAGCTATTCCATACTAATTCTCAGGCATTGAGGCACGAACTGTCTATGGATCAGAAGATCAGCCATCCCATTGTAACCTTGTAAGTCTTCCCTTATGTGACCAACTTTACTTTGCAACTATTGTCTTACACTACATACTTCTAGGTATGAAAAAATAATCAATGGATACCGATCCTATTGGATTTTATTCTGTAAATTGCTATTTATCTCATAATAGTACGTCAATACTCATTTAATGAACTGGTGCTTCATTATTTTATTAATATATTTAAGATTTTACTAGTATATATTATCTTACATATAATTTTCATTTATATATGTATTAATGTATTAGTTAGTTAATCTGAGATGAAGGCCAAGAGACCTTTTTCGTATGAAGACTATAGTGAGGCATTGTACGATGAGCAAGAGAATAGCACAGGTGGAATCTCCAGTCAGGATGAGCCAAGGAGAAAAGTGACAAGGGCTGGTACTTTTAGGATCAATGAGGAGGGGTGGAACAACAAGTTTCAATCTATCGAGGAGAGTTTGGAAGAAGAAATTTAAAGACTGGGATTGGAGTAAGGTAAATAACTATGGAAATGGGGATAGACAGGCGGAAACTGGCTTACTTCGTAGAACCTGTGATCTTAACAAAAACAGGAAACTATGCCTTTGTATTGAGAATGAAGAACCATGGAATGAGCAATTGGAGAAGACCCTCACAGAAACATAAGGAAGGTAGGGGATGGAAAAAGGGTGATTTTTTGGAAGGATGTATGGTGCACATCGGAGGATGAGGACATAAATCACATTTTTTGGTTCTTCCCTGAAGTCATAGGTTCATGGAGGCTGNCTCACAGAAACATAAGGAAGGTAGGGGATGGAAAAAGGGTGATTTTTTGGAAGGATGTATGGTGGGAAGATAGCAAAATATGCACAATTTTCTCTTGTCTTTTCCTTTTATCTACAAGTAGGGATATTAATCTTAGAGAGATATGCACAGTGCTGTGAGTGCTGTGATTGGAAGCAATGAGGATATGATCCAGACAAATTTATGGAGAAAACCTCTACGTGGATGGAAGGTGGGCTCTCTTGAAGTTCTTGAAGGGATATAAGGTAGCCTTTGCTTCCATAATGGTCCAGATACGATAGAATGGTGTATTCTCTACCAAATTAGCATATCAAGTAATAAATAGGTCCTCTCTCCCTTGTCCACAATGGAATAGGACAAATTATGGAAATCAGAATATTCATGTGGAAAGTTGGACAAATTATCTTACCCTCAAAAGCTTTCATTTACCATCGACTAAAGATAAGTAACAAGAAATGTGTATGGTGCACATCGGAGGATGAGGACATAAATCACATTTTTTGGTTCTTCCCTGAAGTCATAGGTTCATGGAGGCTGTTCTTAAAATGGTGGGATATAGCAACAAATTCTTTGGCAAATGTGAGGTCTTTTAATATCTTTGCAGTCCTAAAGCTGAAGCCTGATGATAGAATAAAGCTTACTTGGGAAATCTCAGTCTATGCCTTTCTGTCGTCTATTTGGAAGAAAGGGAATAATATGTGTTTTAACATGAAAGCCAACTCTACTGAAGGCACCATGATACTTACTAAACACTGGACCATGTATTGGAGCCAAAATGCCAATTTGATAGGGCATGTCTTTAACAACTTATGGGCATGTGATCTTATAACAGCGATTAGGAGTTACGAAATCAGTAGTCAAGCCAGATTTATGGACCAAGTCACATGTAAGCATGAAATGGCGGCCTTTTTAGATGGCTCATGGTCTAAAAATAATGCGGAATTAGTAAGGGATGAATTGGTGGATATTTATTAAAGAAACAAAAGGAAATTGTATTTATCTTTTCTGCTCCCTCTCAAGCCTCGTCCCCAGTATTGGCTGAAATTGAGTCGGTGGTATTTTTATGTCATGCAATTGAAGGAAAGTTTGCAGACAAGAAGGTTTTATTTTGGTTANATATATATATATATATATATATGAAAAATCCATTACATATGCATGATATATTTAGGTGTATGTAGCCGCCCCTTCATTTCCCATAACCACACAAATTACCAGACATTAAACATCAATTTTTAAACGATTGGTTGATCAACAATCAAACCTCTTCAACATAACCGCATAGATTACCACAAGTCATTGTTTTTAAATGTGAAAACCGACCACAAAAGTCGTTCAGTTTCGGGGGTCAAGTTTAGTTGATGTGTCACCGTGCATTCTCTGTGAGTCAGCCAAATGGGACCCATCATCAAAGATGGTCGGTTTTATTGGTCGGGCTTAGGTTAAAACTGACCGAAATGAAAATCGGTCGGATTTAACCCTGTATTCAGGGCGGTCGGAATTACTCTGGTTTCTTATAGTGAACACAATATCTAAGTATGCCTTCCCAAGACAGGCGCTCAGCTTTTCTTGCTAAGCCAAAAAAGAATCTAATCCTAGGTTTATACGGATTAGTAAGAGGCCATAAGTGTGTCTCTAACGGCATTCCCTCTCTCTGCGCGGGAGAACGGTATTTCTCCTCATATTGATATTGGCTACTCAAGAAGNTTTTCTCATCAAATTAAGCCTTGTATGACTCTTCAGAAAGCTGGGCATGACTTATTTCTGTCGGTATGACTCTTCAAAATTCGGTATGACTTATCTTAAAGTCATATTCGATTTTTCTTTTAATTAAATAAATCGGTATGACTTATTTAATAAAGAAAACAATTCGGTATGACTTGTCATATAATAAATCAAAGCTCGGTATGACTCTTTTAGAATCCGGTATGACTCATCAGAAATTCGGTATGACTTATTTTATTAATTAAAAAAATCAATCCACTTGCTCCAGCATGACCTTTTAACTTGAATAGCTCGGTATGACTTTCAG
>QRFB01020742.1:0-18530 GCA_008931105.1 Oenanthe javanica | reverse complement strand
CAAACTTGTACCCAAGTTGATTAATGATTTTGCTAACATAAATGTGAGAATTCTAATTTTTAAGTCATGAGAAATTAGTATTTAATAATGAAAGCGAAGTTTTCAATTTTATTATAAGTATCCTTTAACAGGCAAAATTTTTTGAATTAACATAAGGATCTCAAAACTCAGGGTCGGTCCTGCATTAAACGTCAGCTTATTTCACAGATTCTATGCTCTGCTTAATGATGAAAATACAAACATACTTGGTCATTGCACATATGTTGCATTTACGTATTAAAATTTTGTATAGAAACACCAACCGATATTAAAATTTTGTATAGAAACACCAACCGACACAATATGCTGATGATCAAAGTAACCCACAAAGTAAATAAACTCATCCATAAATTTGGTCTGGTAAAAAATGTTTGTGATATGGGTAAAAATAACCCTGAANGTTTGTAATATACGATACATCGTATATTAACAATAAAACCTTAAATATAACAGATCTTTTTAAGTTTAATCAATCAAATTGACTCTAAAAGCTTCAAAGTCATGTATAATATGAGATATTATTATCATTCATTAATAGGCATTATGTCAAACTCTTAGTTTCCACTAGTGCCTTCGCCAAGGTTGCCTGCATTTTTTGAACCATGCATTCCCATCCCAATATAAGGTGATGATTCTTCGTTAAGAGCCTGCAAACCATTTTGCGAGTGAATGCATGACAGTATCACATCTCCAGTTGTAACTGCTAGTTCTTTTTGAGCTTGGAAACCATTGATCAGGTGATCGCTTGACAACAAGACATCATCGGTTGTACCTGCTGGTTCAGAGTTTGGAGCCTCCAAACCATTGCTCAGGCAACCACTTGCAAGTATCGCGTGATTGCTTGCTGGTATCACGTGACCATAACTTGGACCTATTTGAACTTCTCCACTTCCTTTTGGTATCTGAAAATCTCTATTGGTGATGATAGCATTAACAGTATCATTGCCGGAGTTGTTCAAAGCATCCAACATTTCATTCACACCATCAATAGTGTAGCCCATAAAATTTGGAGGTTTTAGCAAACTCTGTGGCCCTGAGATTTGAGAAACACCACGTGCTGCTGTAGAGTCAAAATTTTCAGTACCAGAGGTTTGTCCTTGTAAGAAAATGCCCATTGGTGTTGCACGTAAGAAAATGCCCATTGGTGTTGCACGAAGCGCAGTGGACATAACTGGACCAACACTTTCCTGCTGATTAACAAAGTGCGTTTTTAGATCTCTAAAATTTTCAATTGAGTAGTGAAAAAGCAAAATATAATACAGCTATATACATCATAAGAACTAAATGCAATTGGTGATAAATAATTGATAATAAAATAGCATGAGGAATAAATTTTTCATATGTTGTAATCAAATGTAATCTTACTACAACAGTATTATATTAATTTAATTATTTCAATATCATCTATTAACTTAGAAAAGAATATGACGTACACATGCATATTATTTTGTAATAATGTATATATCATGATTTTACCCTATATATGATAATGCACAATTTATTTCTAATATTATAATTGAACTGATTAAAACAGAATATTGATAAAAAAAAAAACAATAATCCGAGAAAAAATTTATGAATAAAACAAATGTTCCACTAAATATGATATAGAACGCGGAAACTAGTATCCAAACCATATAACAATTAATGTACAAAGTGTTGAACAATTAAATTATATAGTACTTGACATAGCCAAGTTCTAGGAAATAAGTTATAAATGTATATAGATATGTTTGGTATTGATTTAGTTATTGATTTAGGTGTCATTTGTTTCATGAAAAATATTTCTCAGAATTTTTTTTCTTATATATTTGTGTGCCGTCTAATTTTTTTCTTGATTTTTAATGTTTATTTTATTTCATGATTTCTAATTTATTTGGGATCTAGAAATAAAATATTTTTGAATAAAATAAATTTCTGCGAAAATATTTACGATTGTAGGGAATATGACTAACCCTTTTAGAGATGTATAATACAATTTATAAAATTAATTCACCTCACTATTTATTCATGATAATAAAAATGATCATAATATTATTTTATGGCATAATGATAGCAAGTAAAATTACCTGCAAATGACTAGAAATATAGCGATTTGTTGAACTAGGCTCATTTTTCATCCTTAAAAGTGTCTTTGGCTGAGTCCCTGCTTTCAAAAAACAGAACAAATTAGTTTAAAGTTATAGATATTGGGGCTGTTTGGCAACCCTTATTTCAGGAAATAAGCATTTATTTCCGGAAAAAAGTAAGGATGTATATACTTTTTCTGAAAATAAGTAACTTATTTTTTATTTTGAAGTTCATATTTGATTTTAAAATTCTAAAACAAATATTTATCTTTAAAAAAAATATGAAAATATGTAAAGAATAAAAATAAAATAAACTATTTATTTTAAGTTTAAGGAACCTCAAACGGCCACATTATACTGTTCGCATGAAATACGTATATTTTAAGTTTAAGAAACCTCAAACGACCAAAAATAAAATACGTATATTTTGACAATACTACTATTAATTACTCTGTTCTCCAAGAATGTTGTTAGCATGCAAAAACTTTTCATGAAGAGAAGAAGCCTTATATATGAGTGGCTTCTTAGAGTTGAAGCCTTCCTCCGTGTTGGTTGAAGAATTCGAATCTTCCACAGTTTGAACCCTTATTTTTCTTTTAGTTTCTAAATCAGTATTGATTAAGTTCGAATTCTTCCTTTTCTGGTTCCTTGCAGTACCATCAAAACTGCTACCACCACTAATGCATGTAGTGTCAGTTGAAAATGGCATTTCTCTTGCCACTCTGTAGATATGCTGCCATAAAATTGCAATTTCGCGGTTCCTAATTGGTTTTGATAAGACGTAGCACACCCCATTAGCTAAAGCCTCCTCAGCCGAATCCTTTGTTATATTTTCGGCCATCACTGTAGATAAATAGATATAAATATCTTGAATTGTGACTAATATAAATATGAAATGAGATTAAATATAATATATAAATGTCATTTAAAACAGTAAATTAATCGAGCTTACAAATGACAGGAATGTTTATCTGTTGACAGCGAAGTTCATCTACAAACTCATAGATTTTCATTTCTGGCATGTGAAGATCGATAATTACAATATTATAATAATTTTTCCGAGCCTTCAACAATGATAGTGCAACATCGGCTGATTCTGCAGTAGTAACTGAAACCACAATAAAAAAAATACATAATTAAGTATTGGTAAAAAATTAGAGAGTTTTTAATATAATTTCAGAAGATTCTGCGCAATAATCTAGATAATATCACTAGTTGATTCATGAGAGATATAATATTCATTTTTTATTGATGTATTATTTTAAAGTATCATGACAAGAAAAAAACACAACATAAGTTTTATAATTTTATAAAATCTGCACTTTTAAAAATTGCGATATTCACATAAAAATAAAATTAATAATATCATATCAAGATATAAAACATTTTTAGAAAGAATTCTTAAATATATATTCATATATAAAATTTATTAGCAAAACATATACTAGATAACTCAAATGAACATAAAAACAACTATACTTTAAAGTAAAAATATAAATTAAGTTATGTAATATCCACGTGATTGATATAGGAGAGTTTTCAAGTTCTATGTCGGCAATGAATGATTAATCGAGGTGTTGTTGGATGTATTCAATATTTGTTATTACGTTCGATTGATCTTGTCGAAGAGTTCAAATACAAGCTTCCACTAAACCTTTTGCCTGTAAAAATACCATGGAGAGATAAGCAACATGTAGATAAAGTTCTTTATCTAGATAAAAACTCAAGTTCTTTAGAGGTGCAGGAGACTGATGCAGGAACAATTCACGCGAATTAGGGTCATCACGTCAAAGTTGGGATCTCTTACCATAGTCTAGCAGTTTTAATGGGGAGAAATGCATGATCATGCCACAAGTTGTACATGCTCATGCTGTTTTGTTTAATATTTGATTTTAATTATGATTTAATATATTATTAGACTTTATTTAGGAATTGGGTTTAGGTTTGTTATATCCCTATATAAACAACTTTATGATGTATTACATATTATCTTTTTTTGAATTAAAAACACTTAAAAGAGTTTTCTCTTATCTTTCTTGTGGATTCAAGAATTCTTCCTTGTGGATTCAAGGATTGTCTTGTGAATTCGAGGTATTTCAGGATTTCTCGTGTAAGAGTCTTGTGTGTTTTATTAAGGATTAACACTTATTTATCCTAATCTTCCGTGTTGCGTCAGTGATTTAGCCTAACAAATATTCATATCATAGACGAATACACAAATAACAAACATCTTCACTTCGAAGTTGCTATCAGATGTTACAAGGCGAAAGTAGAACTGCTAACTCAAGTTTTTGGAGAAAGTTATGGTCCATTCAGTTACCAAGTAAAATCGTGTACTTTCTTTGGTGTGCCTGTCGTCTGTGCCTTCCAACCGCTACAGCACTGGCGACGAAAAATGTTCAGATTGACATAAAATGTCCCTGGTGCTTGTTAAGTCATGAAGATGCGGTTCATGTGCTATTTCTCTGCTCGTTTGCAAAATTTGTATGGGAGGACACAGGTCTTGGAGGTTTTATACAGGTACATCCCTATGATACAGTTTTTGAGGTACTTCGCAGGGCATTTGCTAATGGTTCAAAAGAGCAGGTGGTATTAATCGGGTTATTCTGCTGGAGTATTTGGAATAGGAGAAATATATGGGTATGGGATAGAATTAATGTGTCTGTGTTTGGAGTGAAATCAGCAGCTATGAATCTTTTAAATGACTGGAGGAAAGCTCGTCAAGATGATCAAAAGCATAAGCCAGTACTCAGTACAACAGCTAGAGTTTGGAGTCGACCACCACGGGGTTGGGTGAAGATTAATGTTGATGCAGCTTTGTTCCCAGACATCAACTGCAGTGGCATGGGGAGTATAATCCGAGACGAACATGGTAATTTCTTAAGGGCCAGAAATAGAAGAGTGGACACTGTATTACACCCAAGGGGAGCTGAAGCTCTAAGCTTGAAGGAAGTACTATCGTGGACAAAAAATTTGGGATTTCAAAGCTGCATATTTGAAACAGATGCACAATTGCTTGCAAACGTGTGCAAAGGTGAGCAAGGGAGATCGAACCGAAGTTTTTTTTTAAATAACATAACCAAACCGAACCGAAGTTAATTTCTGTTTCTAAATCTTAAACCGAACCAAATTTAATAAAAGATCGAACCTAACAGAATTTAATAAAAGACCGGAACCAAATTGATCGAAATTCAACAGTTCGACTCGCTTTTTCAATTTTCGGTTTGGTTTTCCTCAGTTCTACACACAAACATTAGATCTCAAAGAACAAAACTACATGAGTTCAATTATTCTTCATTGACATGTAGAGTATTATAAGTTGAACCAGACTAAAAAACACAAATTATTAAGGAATTCATGAAATTTAAAATAAGATATATTGATGAATTAACTAAAATCATAAAGTCTCCAAATATAAAACAAATATTTTAAAACATAAATATATTAAGCCATCACCTTTATATGATTGCTGCTCAAACTGAGATGCAAGGGACAAGAGCGAGTTTGTGTCGTAATCAACCAATAAAATACGAACATTACGAGCGATACTAGGCATAGCACCATCTTTTCCAGCATAAATACTACTATCATTCACATCCATTCTTAATAAAACTAAGAAAACACTTATATGAAAGTAATTATAAGTAGATAAAATGGATATAAGTCTCCTAGAAAAAGGCGAGTTTGGAAGTATGAAATGAATAATGATTGCAAGACCTTCATATAGACATCTCATGTGTTTAACTAATCAACATATTAACGGATTTTGTTGTTCTTACATATTGAAAGGATTCTCATTTAATTTTAAAATATGGTGAAAAGATAATTTATTAGGAATAAAAAAGACAGAGAATGAAAGAAGAAAATATATTCACCAATCACACTAATTAACAAACAGTAGATCACAACTTATTTAAAATCTACCTCCGTACCTATATTAATTTCATGTAATTAAATATAATATCTGCACGATTCGATAACTCTATAAAATATTGAGATATCATATTTTTAGATTTTATTAAAAGGACGAGAGGTGGAAAATCAAGAACTAATTAAAGTGAATTTTAAAAGTTTGAATGAAAATAGAGAAAGAATTGAAAAAAAAATCAATGACTCGTTTGAAAATGTAGAATTCATGATATTCTAAATTTGAACGAATAATTTGTTCGGATAACTACAAGAATTTGGTATTGATTTTTGTTTGAATTTTAAAATATTCAAATATATGTATATATATATATATATATATATATATGAGAATTTATAATGACACCTAGATTTATATCATTTCAAATAAATTCTATGTTTATAAATACTCCTTCCATCTCAAAATAACACTTGTGTTTGACTTTTCAGTGGTCAAATTAACCAAAATTTGATTAAGATTAAAATTATTCTTTTATAATTTTAAAAAATTAAAAAATATATTTTAAAATAAATTAGATATATTTTTTAATGATATAATTTGAAATTTTCTTAGTTATATAATTTTTGATAAAAATTTAATTAATTTAACTAATAAAAATTAAAATAAGCTATTATTTTGAGATAAATGAAGTATAATCTAATAGCTTTTGATGCAAGTACGTATGGAAGAGAAGGTTTACAGAACATGAGGTCATCCATCCAATAACATAAGAATCGTTTTCCTTAAAATCTAGGATTTATATCACAAAATATATACATGGACCGCAAACAATAATAAGAGAAAATTCAATTCAATAACTAACCAAAATTTTCTAATAATAATGCTAATATATAAGCACCCGTAGAACTCATGCTAGGCAGTAGGCACAGACCTGAATATCTAAAAATAAAATATTTTATGTTATTAAATTACTTTCAAATATTTGTCTTTTAAAAAATAATAAGTACAGGAGTTCGAATGATTACCATGAAATAAACGAGTTCAATGTAATGTTATTATTCTAAATATATTTCCGGTATAATTGTATAGAGAATACACATATACATATTACAGAGTTGATATAATGTTTGAATAATGCTAAGTACCCAAAAATTGTTCCAAAAATTGTCTCAAATGTTGAATTGTCATTTGTATAATTGGTAAATTTTCTATAATAATATGAGATTCTGCGTGCATACATAACATATGTGACATTTGACAAAAAAAATTGAAATAACTTTTGGGGTACATTGTGTTGCTCAATAAAATTAATTTTATTATGGACTAATCTTGCCTTATTTCGAATTCCAAATTTATCACTATTATGCCCGATGAAGATAGGCGTGGTTTCAAACCAATTCTAACTTGACAAAATGTATTGTAAACACGCGTCTGGGAAGTGTTTTAGTAAGGGCATTTTAACGTTTTTTAGAATGTTGTTAACACAATTACCGGTTTTTTAATTGATGATTAATTCTACATATTAGAATTTGGGTGTTGATATACAAATATAATAATATTATTTGAGTGTTTAGCTATATATATACAATAAAAAATTGTATTGAATGTTGTGGTTTCATCTTAGCCTAATGATTTAACCTAATCCAGAGCTATATTATAGGTGAGCATTTGATCGGTTCAGCCAGAAAAATCGAAAATTGAATTGAACTGAATCGATATAGTCATATAAATTGAACTAAACCGATCGTTAAATTTTTGGCTCATTCAGTTCGGTTTATGGTTGAATTGAACTTTCAAAACAGAGATGTTTAAGATTGTTAAAAATTGAAACTGAACTGAACTGAATCGATATAGTCGTATAAATTGAACTAAACCGACCGTTAAATTTTTGGATCATTCAGTTTGGTTTATGATTGAATTGAACTTTCAAAACAGAGAGCTTTAAGACTATTAAAAATTAATAACACAAGATTGACATTTAAGTTCAGCGGATTCCAATGGAATCACCCCTAGTACAGCACAAACAAGTCAAATACAAACAAAATAACAATCCCATAAGGAATCATGTAGAGTTCTCGACAATTCAAATAAACCAGAAAATTACACAATCTAGAGTTTTCGATAATTTAAATAAACTAGATATTTAAATTCCACTATATTATTCTACCGAATCATCCTCAATTCTACCTTAAAAATTAGAATTCAAGGCATACTATATATTATAGGACATACAGTAGTCTAGTTAGTACATCATTCAAGGCATTTCCCTGAAATAAACCATGTATATATATAAGGATGTAGTGGTGGCATTATTATTATTAGTGTTAGTATTGGAATGTTTATTGTGGAATGGAGGTCTTAAGTAAAAGTAAGTTCAATAGTATCCAAATATAGGCCAGATGGAGCTTATGCATTGTTAACAATTTCCGCCAAAATAGAAGCAAGGCAGAATAAGAGTCAAACTTTTGATTAATGTGAAATATGTTATTAACCCACTTACTGGAAAACAGGGAAATGTTTTCCTTGTCTGCTAGTAATCCCATTGTAACATATATTTGGAGGTCCGATTTTGTCATAAATTATAAAATAGCCGAATTTTGCTGATGTCTGAAAGGTGTATATCTTTATATGCTTGTCGCATTTCAGCCACCGTTTTGTCAAATACACACCTCAATCAGTAATTATCTAAGAAGTAATCAAAATTGAATTTCCCTGATCTTACTTTGCCTTTTTTTTATACTTTTTTTGAACAAGACAGGACAAGGGAGGTTGAGCTTGGTATGCGTACTATCAGGTCTCACGGAACCACAGTTCCTAGGAGTCATAAGCATGACTGGTTTATCTTGCTATTCCTCATGTTGATAGAGATCATCTTAAATATCGTACACCCATTCTATCGTTCTGTTGGGAAGGACATGATGTCAGATCTTAAGTATCCAATGAAGGAAAACACGGTACCTGTATGGGGTGTTGCAGTAAGTTTCTTGTAAAGTGGAGGAGCTTATTTTTTATATTTATTTAAAGTGTTACCAAATCTTTAGTTCTCTGTTTTACCTGCAATTTCTTAGCTTCTCACAGGTTGTGTATGCCTATTGATTTGTCTAGAGAAAGGATTGCTGACTACCTCCTTTGGCATTATGCAGATATATGCAGTTTTGTTGCCTATTATTGTTTTCAACCTCTTCTATATCCGGAGGAGAAGTGTTTATGACCTTCAACGCAGTATTTTAGGTAATATCCTAATTATTTTAGTAATTATTAATTTAAGCTCCTTTTCATAACCTTGTAATTATCTCTTATTGATAATGAGTTGAAGATAATACTCGATGTCGCGCCTCTTATTCTTCTGGCGCTGCTTTCCTGATGGCAAAGATGTATGCAAGCCTAAACTCTATCCATTAATGTTTCGGTTTCACTAGAAGATAAATTGGCATATAACTCAGTCACTCTATATATTAAGAAAAGTAAGAAATGGCTTTCACTTAAAGAGTACATTTTGGGGAAATATTGTAATTTGAATGAAGATGCCCAATAACTAGGCACTATCTTACTCGCTTTTTGTTGTTCAGTGTTTATCTGTTCAATTGAGGTAAAATGCAATTGGTATGAAATCACATTTGTGAACTTGGAAATGGAAACTGTAGCTGTTAAATTACTATTTATGCAAAACTGCAGGTCGTGAATTAGCAAAAAAAGTCGTAATTGCAGTTCTCTAATATTTCCGTTGTTACGGATTTAATGGCTTAAAAAACTTAAAATGATTGCAACCTAATTTCTTCATTGTAATTATAGTGCTGCAATATTCTCGTTCAAGTAATTGTACCTTCGTGTTACTTGCCTCCTTCACAACATATATATTTTAAAATGTTACTACAATTTATCCACAAATTTATTATGAAATAGTCTAGTTTTATGCACTTGATTGTTTGATTCCAGATATCTTTCTACTTCTATTTTTAGTTATATGACCAATTCAGCAATGTTGTATGCCACGGTAAAACACATGGGATGAGGGAAGGAAATAAGAGTTTTCCAAGTGGTCATACTTAATATAAGCGCACTTCCTGCTTTGTTATACATGAGTGTACATCAGTTCCATAGAAATTTTGTTGTATCAAGATGTTAAGACTTGAGACTTAAAAATAAAGACGCACTGGTACAAATATGCTGACTTAGTTTCCCTGTTTAGTATCTTACACGTACACCCCGTCACTCCCCTACTCCAAAGTGTCTAAATTTTAAATTTCAATATCCAAATGCAATGTTGATTTAGAAATACGTTTCTATGTAGCACAACTGTAGATATTTATGTATGTCTGAGAACACATCTAATCTTCGATAATTTGTCATTCCCCAAACTTATTTGAAACATATACAAGTCCTATAATTTGCCGCTAAAAGACCCTAGTATTATTTTTTGTGATCTAGTATTTCCACCCTTGTAGGGTCCTTTGCAGGGTTGGGATTTCTCTCTTTGTACTTGGCTGGAAAAATTAGAGCATTCGATCGCAAGGGACATGTCGTAAAACTTTGTATTGTCTTTCTTCATCTCCTTGCTGCAGCCCGTATTGGTGTATCTCAGGTGGATGACTATCGGCACCATTGGCAGGATGAGTAAACATACAATTGAAATAATTTATATATACATAAAAATTAAAATAAATAATTACATTATGATATGTGAATTGAGGATTATGTCAATAAATAATAACAAATAAATTACTATGTTATATATTCTATTAAAAAAGTTGTTTATATTAAAAATTGACTTAATTACCTAGAATCGCTAATCAATTGAATTTTAAATTAATTTAAATACATATCTAAAATAAAGAATGAATTTAAATAATATATATATATAAATAATTAGAACTAGTGTCCGTGCCTCACACAGATTTTTATGCTAGTTTGTAGAACAGGTACTGTAACATCCCGTATTTTATTAATATATTTAGGTATATTATTTAATATTAGGAATAATATTAGTGAGTTATTATTGATTTATTAGTTATATTTATTTTATTATTAGAATATTTTAGAAGATATTATTAGCAATAAGACAAAAAAAAGAATATATAAAAAGAAAAGAAAAAGGAGTTAGGGTTTTGAAAAACAAGAGATAAGTAAGTTTTGTAGGAGTAGTCATATGGAGAAAAGAAAAGGAGCGAGAGAGAGCGAGAGAGAAAAGAGAAGAATTGGAGGAAAAACTTAAAGAGGATGGGTTATGGTATTGAACTAGGGTTCGTGTAATTGGAGCATCTAGATTTCTTGAGGTTCATTCGTATTCTCTGAGTTCCAAGGTACGGATATTTCTACACTCTCTCTCTTCGTTATTGTATTGTTAATGTGCGAATATCTTTTCTTTACTCTTTGTCTTCGTATTCGTATCATTACTTGAAATTCTTATTGTTGCTTCGAAATCGTAAGTATATTATATATTCATTTGTAGCCGTTTGTATCCATGATGAAATCTTGTAAAAATCATATCTCATTCGTTATTCATTAGATTGTTATGATTTTATATTACCTGGAAAGGTATTTCAATTACCTACATCTTTCCTTCTTTGTATTTTCTGAAATTCTGCATATAAGCATGTTGAAATCTGCCGTTTGTGTAATCTGATGTGTTAACTTAGGTTCATATGTTGTAACTTTAAATATTCATAGTGAACTAAAATTGTATTCGATTTTTGTGAACAATATCATTCTGGAAAAGACTTTTCGAGCTCTTCGTTCTTTGTTTATATTCCGCTGTCAAATTCTATGATCTTGAGTTCTTAAATATCAAAATACTACTGTGATCATAGCCTGATTCTGTTATGGCAGTCCACATTTTAATTGTTTCTGAATTCGTTACTTCTCCGTTTTTGACAAGTCTTATCATTCTAGAAAGGCCTCGGAATCCTCTACGAGTTCTGTGTTTTGTGCCTTTTCATTTGGATTTATATTAATAGGGTTAATTGGCTTTCTTTGGAACTGGTCAAGTCTGATTGTGTTTTCTATAGTCTAATTTATATGATATTTGGGTTGGTAATATTCGAGTAAGTTATTTTCGATTAATTTGTGATATATGTATTATTATTAGACTTCTTTTCGAGTAAGTTTTATGTAAGACTTACATAGGTTATTTGTGATTATATTTTGATTTGGGAGATATTGTAAGAATCCGTCATGAGTGGATTAATCTCATGTTTTGGCATCACCTATACGGTGTATTTAAATTGTATGGGCGTGTCGCCGGAGTTATGGGGCACGTTGAGTCATGACTATCGTGTATGTGTATTTTCATCATTTGGGTAGTATTGGGTTTTGTACCATGCAAGCCCCTGATTTGGGTAGCATTTGTTTTGTTCTATGCAAGCTCATGTAAGTTTTGATGACTACATATTCTAGAGAATCGAAATGTATGACATCTTGTAAATGTAAGATTATCTCTCATATCCATAATTAAGTTCACTTTTGATCTATTTAATATTATTATCAGCAAATGGTAATAATATGTGTAAGAGTATGAATATTTGTCATTAAAAAGTATGTACTGTGGAATTATAAGATAAGTACGTATCATTTCTTTTTATTATTTTTGTTACTTGTTTATATTATGAGTTAAGTATCCACTATCTTTTTTCTCGTTCGATTTGTTTCATTATTCTTTATTCAGATATTTTATTTGTTCATATTGTCATCATTCTAACATTTGTACTCTTTGCATCATTTTATATACGTACATGAGTTTTTCGCTCACTGTCGGTCTATGTTTCTTGATTTTCCCCGGCAAGTATTCATTATTAGGTGGGCTACCTTTTGAGAAGAGTACGAGTTGTTGGTTTTGAGGAGTTATAACATTTATATTTAGATTTGAATTTGGAGAATTTAGTTGTAATTTTTTATTTTTTATTGTAATTTGTGGGATATTGAGAAAATGTAATTTTTATTGAATTTTTGAAGAAATTTATTTAAGTGAATAAGTTTGAGATTTTAAAGCTACTCATTTGTAAGGCGTATAAGTCTAATTAGTCAAAAAAACTATAAATTTGATCAATTCTCATTTTACGTACTTAATAATATATATAAAAAATTATAATTTTTTATGGGGGCCGGGCGAAGAGCCTAAATATTTTGGACACAAAAAACTAAATTCCTGGTAATTAAACGCAGAACCTTAATTTTAATATGTCGCAAGGGGAATTAAGCATGCTTAATATGCATATTTCATGTAATTTTTTATTCTTTTATGATATTTGAAATAACATAAAAAGAATTGTCAAAACAAAAAGAAATAACATAAAAAATTTATACAATACGATTTGGACAAGCGATTCACATTTGTATGGCTTAATAATTGAAAAAAAAATCAAATGTATTATTTGAGATGCGCCAGAGAAGTTTTGACGTAGTAAACTGTAAAAAAACATATAATTTATATATTTATAGAAGAATATGTGTATAAATAAAAAAATTAATGTTATTTTTAATTTTTATAGTCATTAGAATAATGATATGAAATATCTAGTAATGAATATACTAAAAAATAATCTCTTCTTTTATAATCTCTATCAAAATAATTTTTACGGATAAAAGACTAATTACAAATTCTAACATAAAAATGAAGAAAAAGAAACCAAACTTTATAAATAAAAAGTCTATGCGGATAAAATCAAAATAAGCATGCATTAATCAGAAATATTCCACTCTTAGGATTCGAGAATAAGATAGGGTCATGTCCTTAAAATTTAGATAAGTTCAAAAAAATAATAGCGCTAAAACCTTCCATGAATAAGGTATGTAATACTTGACTAATTAATATTTTTGAAATTATATAAAATCGAGTTATGATCAAAAACTCAATTGACTTCTAAATAATTACATACATTGATACCTTAATGTTAGGAATTGTGGTGTTAACATTATAATCAACTATAAGATACTTAGATTAATTAGAAATTAACTAAGTAAAATATAATGTCATATGTATATTGACAGTATGTTTAGTTGTCACCTGTAACAGTATGTATTAACTCCAAGTAGGTGACAATATGTCTCAATAGTTATTGTCTTGTAATAATGTAATAACATGATCTATGATGTAGAAGTTCACAAAGTGTTCATGCACAGCATGGATCAAATCATTGACAGTAACATTCTGGAAACTGAAGCCTACGACAACATGTTCAAGTGATAGCACCTTTTTGGAACAATTGACAGCAATTATTTCTCGACAGTAAACTTGGCGGAGATTGAAGAATCAAAGACATCAAATTTTACTAACAGCAACTATTCCTCGACAGTAAACTTGGCGGATATTGAAGAATCGAAGACAACAAGTTTTACTGACAGCAATTATTCCTTTGACAATAAACTTGGCGGAGAATGAGCATTCTAAGACAGCAGGTTTTATTGACAGCAACTTTGGCGTGAATAGTTGACAGCATGTTTAGCGGAATAGTTGACAGTACCTTTGGACGACAACAAGTTTTAGAAGACTATCAAGTTTGACAGTAAAGTATGCGGAGTCGAAGATACTATCACCAAAAAGAAGTAAAAGGTTGACAGTAACCTTTTGGTGAAGCTGACGGTCTGTTTCATGTAGCAGACTAGGTTGTGAGAATTCAAAGATTGATCTTGTCAACTCTTCCTAGTCTGTCAAGTCTATTACTACAACTTAAGAAAAGGCAAGCAAAAAGATAAAGTGTACTCAAGGAATCAAGGATGTCAAATCATCTCAGAGCAACTTTATATACAAATGGAATGAAGACAAATTTGAATAGGAAAAGTGAAGTTTCTATTTTAAGTTTTGTCCTAGGAACAAGAGAAAGTACACTTGTAAGTGAGATATGTGTTTCTGTATAAATACACATATCTCACAAACACTTTCCTTGAACACAACTGAGCTTAACTTTTCTCAAGTATAGAGACACTAGCAAACTATTTTGTTATTGTATCTATTGAAGCTGGAAACATCTTCCAGTCAGTTGTAGCAAAACAAAAATTAATAAAATTAATTTTTGAAGTTAACCACCTTTCTTAATTTTCCTGCTTATTTTTGTTTGCATTTGTTTGATATTATTACTCTTTGTTTTGTTGTTAGCAAGATTAGTAGTGAACAAACGGTAAAGATCTAGAGCTGATCAAGGTTCTAGCAAAAGAAAACAACTTTTGATGTTTTTGTTGTGATTAATTTTGGGATCGACATGATTCAGGATTAAGGTGATGAATAAAGTTTGTGAATACTGCAAGGTTCTGAGGCCAATTGTTTATTGTAAGGCAGATTCAGCAAATCTATGCCTTCAGTGTGATGCAAAGATTCACTCAGCAAATGCTCTTTCAAACAAGCATCCGCGTACCCTTCTGTGCGAGTTATGCAGGTGCCACTGGGCTTATATCCAGTGTTCTAATCATCAGATGTTCATGTGTCGTAGGTGCGACCGCAGCAAGCACAATGTCTCATCTCAACACCAGAGACGTGTGATTAGTAGTTATCTTGGCTGCCCTTCTACTATGGATTTAGCGGCTTTGTGGGGATTTAATTGAGGTGCTTTAACTTGTATTAATAACCGAGATCAATTTCCCTCCACACCCTGTGTGTCTTTGGATACAAGGACAGTAAGTTGTCAAACATTACTGCAATCTCCTTCTCAACCTGTAGGCTTTCCAGTATTATCCAAAGTGGAATCTCTGACCTCACGCTCAAACGCTGAACCGAAAGTGGGATTGAAAAGTAAACATCCAAAGGTAGGAGTTTAGCTCTTGGCTGAAGAATTAGTTGTGCTCTGTGCATTTGCTTGTTTGTGGTTCAATTTATCATGCATATTTCGACATTGACGTATAATCTCATTTGCATTGACTGTGACACTTAATATAACTTCCCGGATAAAGTTTTAACACTGCTTAATCGTCCTTTTCTTGGTAAAAAAAATTAATTACAGAAAGGTGTGGCGAGACTTATAGGGGTTGTTTGGTTTAACTTCTCTTCCTTTTATAACAGGAAGAGAAGTACCTATACATGATTTGATGGGAAATTAATACTTCTATCTTGCTGTATAATACAATTTAGCTGTTAACATTTTATTCATGGTTTATTCCCTTTGAAAGTTGATTAGCCTCTACTGGTTTTCCTATTAAATCTCTACACCTGTAGTGGTTCCTTCTCCTCAACGATTAGGGAGGGATGAATAAGGGCCCACTAAAGTTCCTTTTGGATTATAATCTAGCCAATCTCAGTACAATGACTAGCGTATCTTCACATGCAAAAATTTTATTGCCTTAGCAGCTAGGTTTTCATATTATTACAATCCACTTTTTCCATTTCGTTTTCAGGATAGCGATATGATTGCTTTCCAAGTTTCTGTACATTGAAATGGACGGAAACTGAAGCAATATAATATAAATGAAGCCATTTCCAGGTTGTTCCATAAATTATAATGAACTCCGGTGACATTTCTCTATTATATATCTACTAAGTTATGTGAACTGCATAAACGTCAAGGTTGAGTGCATGAAGAGCATAAAGCTGAAAAGACATCAAAATATTCTTCTGGAAGTGTTGGAGACGGCTCAAGTAATTTATTTCGTGATCACAATCGGGTATATTAGTCGCTAGTGTTTACGAAGTGCATGCCAGAGGCTTTGAAAATAGAAATTTACATCTGTATCCCGCTGCCAGTGTTTTTGTTAGTGATTCAAGTTAGTATACTATGAAGTTACCAAAAAATTTATTAAACCTTTCCTTTGGTCTGAAACAAGTCAGTTTGCTATGAGATTTCCTAAGGTTTTAAGCAGTGGCAGAATCGGAATTCTGAGAGAGTCAGGGCTTAAAATATGTATCATTGTTTTTTGGAAGTTACACAGGGCTTACGTCAAAATTTTCTATTTTTTTCCATGAAATCAAAGTTTCGAAGAAAAATTCAATCGATTTTTAAAGTTCATCCGGGCTGTAACCTAGGCTAGCCCTCCTTTGGTTCCGTCACTAATTTTAAGTAGAGTCCATTCCTTTGCCCTGTAATTTCAGTAGCCAAATAAGTCAGGGTATTAATTGCTGGCAAGCAGAACTAACTCATTGCATCATACTGCATTAGTTCAAATAAATTAGCACCTGCAACTTAATTTGTGATTTTGTCTGGGAACATCATGTGATCTACAAAAACTGTTCAATATTTGCTGCTTCATTTTGCAGGCATTTCTCAAAGGAAGACAAGAGGAAAGTACTTGCATAATTCTGCAACAAATTCTTGATTTAAAAAGCCTTCAGTGCAATGATGGAAGCAACTGCTCATCTTTTATACTTTGCCAAGAACAGACTGACATGTCCTCGCCTGAAGATTCTGAAAGCTGGAAACTTCAGAACAAGCATGATCAACAATTTCAGGAATCCCCTGGTCTTCACTCTGAACTTCAGCAGATAGGCAGTCCTAATGAAGACCTTGATGTAGATTCTTTTTCTATGTCATTCTCTCAGTTGGACCACTTGATCTCATTTTCAATTGGTGAAACAACCTTGCAAGGAGATGCTATTTGGCAATGCAAAAGCCCAAATCAGAGTGGCCAGGTTAATTAAAACCCATTTCTCTTTATTTTTCTATAATAATATATGATTTAAAAGAAAAACTAATTCTGCAGAGAATGTGATAAAATCTTAATTCAGGATGAGCTGCCTCAGAGTCATATATTAGTTGACAAGATTACTAAACCACCTTGCCAACTTGGCTATACATGGGTACACTGCTACATCGTGCCCCTATAGGAAACATAGCTCTTCAGTAGAAAGTGTCAAGCTCTATATAAGCAGACAAACTTATTTATGTCTTATACACAAGCCAAATTTTTAGGCAGAGCACTAAGCAGTGCTGAGATGTTGTTTGTAAACTTCTACTTGGCTAACCATATAAATCTACTGTACAGTTAAAAAATTCTGTAAGCTTATGCATAAGATATAATCAGCAACAAAGTTGTACAAGGAAATTCAAGGATACCAGTGAAAGTAAGTGGATTTTGCATGCATAAGATACAATTCGTCTTTTATGAATTATGATGTTCATACATACTTAGAGCTGAATTGTTTGGTTGACACATAAATACCTAGGGAGTAATAAAAATAAATTTTTTTGGTTGACAAGATAACTTAATTGGATTTTATATTATTCTAATACTACATTTATTGAGCTCGGATATCATGTTAAGTTACAAGTTCTCTTAAAACCTTAAGGTGTTAGGAGGAGTACTTGTGAGGATCTTATAGTATTATATTCTAACACTATCGACTAATCATTGTCTTCACATATTTTCTTACTTTTCTGCAAGTTTAAGGATTTGTTTATACTCGATACCGAAATTCCTTAATATAGAACACATTACATTTGCAGCTATGGTCAAAAACTATGCAAGACCTTGGAGTTTGTGAAGAACTAGGTTACTTAGAAGAGCAAAGCATGCCAGATATTAATTTGACATTTCGAAATTTTGAAGAACTTTTTGGAGGGGGTGAGCAGGAGCCTACACAAGCACTTGTAAATGATCTATCTCAAAGACATTCGACTTTGGATAAGGATATATCTTCT
>QRFB01020741.1:0-18530 GCA_008931105.1 Oenanthe javanica | reverse complement strand
GAGTTCGTACATTGAGTTTAAATATTTTGTTTAGTCATCGCATTGTTAATTCTAATAATATGTCCATGGATTTATCGTATAACTTAAACACGTGGTTTCAGGAAAGTCATGATTTTGAACAAAATCCATACAGCCATTAGATATTTGAGAAGCTACTTCAATTAAAAGAAGAAGAGAAAATAGAAAAGTTTAAGTTAAATCAGAATTTGATTCCTATATGGGTGGTTAAAAGATGGATGTGAAATTTAGGTTAATACAAATAAACAATCTCTTTGACTGATGTTTTTTAAGAACAATTGAACAAAATTTAGGTGGATGATGCTATTTCAGTTGCATGTTTAACANTATTTTTTTTATTTTTCTATTTTGATAAAAGTTATCTATATATTATAACTTACTCATAAGACACTTTTATTTTTATTTTTATATTTTTTAAAACACATAAATCACTTATAAATCAAAATTACCCAAACATACATTTTAAACTCCCGACTTATCATTTTAAGTCACTTTAAACCACGTCATAAGTCACAATTTAGCCAAATGAGCTCTTAGTATCTTTAGCATATTATAAATTATTGGATAATTAATTTCTTAATCTCAAAGTTGTGAAAAGATTATTTTTCAATTTATTCATCGACTCCGTCAGCTTCTCTAGATAAGATTTGACTGGAGTTCATATATTGAGTTTAAATATTTTGTTTAGTCATCACATTGTCAATTCTAATAACATGTGCATGGATTTATCTTATAACTTTTTTTTTACTAATTAGGCTTATATGCTTTACAAATATATATTCTAACAAATCTCCGGGTGAACGAGAATCGAACCCAGAACCTGGGACAACAAGAGATAAGTCCTTACGACCTTGCCACTCGAGCTATCTTAAACGCGTGGTTTCACGAAAGTCATGATTTTGAACAACATCCATACAACCATTAGATTTTTTAGAATCTACTTCAATTAAAAGAAGGAGAGAAATTAGAAAAGTGTTTATCAAGTTAAAACAAAATTTGATTCCTATATGGATGGTTAAAAGAAGGCTGTCAAATTTAGGTTACTACAAAGGGATAATATATTCTTTAGTCCTTAAACTATATGTTGTTTTTAGTTTAGGTTCATGTACTATAAAACAAAATATTTCGATCCCTTAATTTAAAAAAAATCTAATTTGCATCCCTCCGTCCAAATTTGACTAACCGACGTTAGTCAATGCTGATATGGCAGTTACGTGAAAATTAAAAATTCACCGATTGAAGTCAAATTTTGATATATTAATCTACGAGTGATTAGAAGAACACGGGTGGTAAAAGTTTTTGATTTTGAGTTCACTAATGCATAGAAGTTTGCACTTTAATCTCAAGAACACGAAATAATAAGTTTTTTTTTCAGATTTCTAGAGTCCTAATACGTAAGAAATATAACTATGATATAGCATTGGTGTTGTTTAAAAGTTTAAGGTGGGCCACCGCATTGATGTTCAGTAGTAGTTACAAATTTGTATCCCTTGTTTGATACCAAATACTCACCATACAGAAGTGTTATAATTTATATGCCATTTCTCAATTGCTTTCAACACAATGAAACTTCTTTGGATGGATGAAATATCACCATGTTAAATATTGTAACTTGTAGAGTGTTTAGAACTTAAAATTATGAAATACAATTATTTGTAGGGACCAAAAAAAATCTAAACACAAGTTATCTTACATCTAGTCCCTATCAAAACAAACATGACTTTATCTTCACTCATTAAATTAATCCATGTAACTAGTCCCCATTTTTTCATGACAATGTCACAATGCAATTCCAAAATTTGTCCCAACAAACTAACAAGTCCTGGGAAAAGGCTATAAACTTATAGAAACTGTTGGAAAAACTTAGTATTTTAGACTAAGTTGTGAACCATTTCGAGACTTATTTTGAGTGGTAAACACTATATGTTAGTATTGTGTATTGGTTGAATCATATTCTACTCTGTGAGTAGATTCCAACACATATTTACATACTAAAAATGGATAAAAAAGTGAATGAGAATTGATGTTCCAAAGTATAACCCTTTAAAATGGTATTTGAGAAGTGTACCACATCGAGAGTAATACAAGACTATTCCTTGGTTTTTCTTATAAATACCTTGGTTTTTCTTATAAATACCTTGTACCACATTGAAAAGAATAACAAGTCCATTCAAGTTTCTCCTTATAAATAGAGTCTTAAGGTTTTAGTTTTATCAAGTTGAGAAAATTATAGTCTTATCTATAATTTTAATCTCTTCAGTTTTAAAGTTCAAAATATTTTGGTGATAGTTTCTAACTCAGTTCAAGTTCGCTGAGAGTATCGTCGATTTATCGGTGGTACTGTATCTCATTTTATCCTGGGGGATAGGTCGTTATGCACAGACGGTGATGGGCGAAACTGCTTTAAGGAGACATATTTTTGGACTCGAGATTAAATTCAATCTCTGTTTATTTTCTTAAACCCTTCTCCTTATATTATAGTTAATTCTCTAATTGAATGATTGTATTGTTATGCTTTGTTTATGGATTAACTATTATATTGCGTTCATTCTTATTTGTTTCATGCCTACGATAATTATATGGTTATGTCTATATTGTACAAGATTAGCAACAATCTTAAAGCAGTTTTATATGTCAAACTTGTACTCCATCACGATTATTATCTTATTTATCTCTTGATTCCAAGAACATGCAAAAATCGTTAATTATTGTCGTGGGTTATCTTCACATCGATGTATGGCTAAATCTAGATAGTGTTTATGGTCTATTTGCACCTTTATGTCATAAAATATGGTGTACGTGATTATTAATTTTATGACCTTGATAAGTCCTTGAGATATAGAGATGTTGCACTTTTGGCTATTATAAATGTCTATACATGTTTATATGTATGCCATGTTGATTTGTTTTGGAAAACTGAGATAGATAAAATCAATTATGTTTATATATTTTAATGTGACCATTCTTTAATTGTGGGAAGTTGGTGCACTCGTATTCAATGGCTTAGAAGATAATACATCTCTTGATTTATAAATTGATTTTGATTTATGTGGTATATTCAACTGATGTATAATATGTCATCCATTCTTTATCCCATGGTGAATGCTTTGATAATTTATTATCTATTAATTGGGGATTATAACATATCATTTGTGCATATATATGTTTAATATGCAATGATAAAATTTTGAGATTGGAAATAAACATAGTTTCGGTGATGAGATGTTAATAGTTTATTTCCTAATTATTATTAATGTCTATGAATATTGGATAAAAAATATAAGTGACGAGACTTGACAAATTTTGTGGATATGGCTTCTTAAAAGTCATGATATATATAATATATGTCATGGGAATGTAATTAATTTTCCATAAATATGTATGTGGTGTTTTAAGTGTATGTTGTGTAAGTATGAAGTCTATATGTGATTTTTGTATGATCTACCTTGACTTCATTAGTTGGTTAATCATGAGCTTTCATATTGGTTGATTAATTCAGAGGCATATTGACAAGGACACCTTGATTATGTGATTATTATAACCTTCTAATTAAGTTAATTGTTTAGTTAGTTATTTTAATTATTTCTTAATGGAATATGTGAGAATGAGTTCACTTGAACTAAATCTTTTGTGGATATTGATAACGTTAAAAATCTAACGGACCGTGTGCATTATGAGTACTGGTTATGGGTCAGCATGAAATTATTGATTTTCTGGTTGGATTTGTTCCTCCGGTAAAATTATTAATTCTTGTATTGGTGTTTATATTGATGCGGTAGTGACACACGAAACTATTATGGTAGTCCATGTGTTGCCTTATACGGCAATATTGTTATCAGCCTTGTATGCTGAATTTTTGGAGAAATCTAAAATATTGTTAATCCTAACGCATCGGTTGATTGAAAATCACTGAATGTGGGTTATTGGAGGCCTAAGTTCCTTCATGCATACCGGTTTACCTGGTGTATTGAAATTTTGGTTCTTATGAACCATGATGAAATTTTTGAGAAATTCAATGGTTGAATTTTAATGATAAGAACAATTAAATATTGTTCAACGTGATTATGTTAAAATCTTGTAAGGTTATTAATGAATGATGATGAAACCTGATCTAACGAGAGGTAGTAACGAATTGTGATTACTTTCTGGAATGACAGTAATACGTTTATTCCGTGTACTCATTAAAGAGTAAGAGTGACGCTATATAGAGAATTTTAAACTCTATAGACCCGAGGTTGAAAACCAACTTAATTCGATAATTGACATGACAAAAAAAATGACTCTTATAATGAATAATTATAGAGTGAAATTTGTTCACAAAGTAGATGTATTCCTAAAGGATACTACAAATTACTCGCATTACTAAAATGAAGTATTTTTAGATTTGAATCACAATCTAAGGAAGATGTGAAAACAAAATTGATTAACTCAGACTATCATTGAATATGAGAATTTTAGGCACGTACTGACTAATTATTCTAAAATAAGATATCATGAAACGAAATAATAGAATTTCCTATGGATTCTGAAATGTACTGAAACATTTTAGAAATACTAAGAGTGTGTGGTATCTTGAAAAGAAAATTATTAAATTTTCTATGAATTCAGGAATATAGTGAAACATTCTTAGAAATACTTGAAACGTGGGGGTATCTTGAAGACATCTTGATACCATTACTTGGGAAAATAAATGAAGATCTAAAATCAATTAAGAGAATTTGGATAGATACATGGACGATAGTGGTGTCCAATGATATCTTGTGTATGAATCTAAATTATGAGATTCATAACTATGCAACTACAGAATCAAGGAATGCTTATATTAGGAGTTAAGTAGTTCCTTATAGATCCGTAAGTAATCCAAATGAATTTATGAGTATTTGGATGTATATGAGAATGATGAACCCAACAAGAGGGGAATACATGGGATATGTAAATTTTGTCCAGATTCTTTGATGATTTGCTCAAAGGTAAATCTATAAGTTTGGAAGAAGCTATATATTTATCTGATAATTCTTTGATAAAAGAATGTATCAAAAAGGGAAATTGACTAAAGTTGAGAAGTCAATGAGTCAAAATTTCTAGCATGTGTGCTAGAAAGTGGGCTACAATATTATATGAAAATTTTGAACTCTCTATATAATCCTTTGTGGGGGGAATGGATGTAAAAGGTATAGAGAGAGAGTGGTTCTATTATATTGAATAATGTTTTAGATTATGTAGAATAATGTTTTAGAGTTATGGATCTTTCTGCGAGAGAGATGCCATTAAGACCCAAATGAATTTTAATACGGGTTAAAGAAAGTGTACATCGTCAGACTGGTAAATATTGATTACAGTCAATGTGAAGACCTAGAATACTCTGAGATATATTCTCTTGTATGATAATAAGCTCAACGGGATGATATTTAAAAAAAATTTAGTTCGAAATTGAGAAGTACATCAAATGAACATTGAGATAGTCTTTCTAAATAAAGATTTGAATGAAATCTACATGAGATAACCTAAGGGTTCCTTTTCTAATACGAAAATGAAAAGACTATGATTTGGTGAAAATTTGTGAATTAAAATGAACACCAAGACAATGGCATTTAAAATTGACAGTATTGTCAAAATTGATGGCCTCATCTGATATGATAAGGTTACTAGTTTGAGGATGCTCAAATTGGGTAACTACATGCATGGATATTACCAGTTTGGGGATGCTTAAACTTGATAATGAGATAAATTGAAATTACTAATTTTTGGGACGCTAAAAATTGGTAATGACAATAACAATTTGAGGCCTTGATAGATGATTGATAAAATGATGATCAAAATGTGATATATGCCAAAGTTAAGATTATGAATTGATAAAAGGAAATCAATGGATTGACATGTGTGTATGAGATATTTACACATGAAATCACAAGGTCTTCATGGTTGCACATGAATGATCTAGATCATTACGAGAAGTAGTGACGAGAAGATCATCTTTATCATGTTTTATGAGACTTGAAGGTTAATAATTTCATAGAGTCTCATAGTAAGTAAGTCATATAACAATGACTCGAATTTTGAGAAGATCAACTAAATGTTTTCTAATATAATTAGAATCATGTGAATATGGATTTTGCCTGAATCCAAGAATAAAGGTAAAATGGTCTCTCAAGAGTGATTGAATGCTTGTTGTAATTTTGAAATTGTACAAACATGGACTACACAGTTGGTAAACTGATTATATGCACGAGTATAATGGAAATTAGTCACTTAAAAGTGACTACAAGAAAATTAAGGTTATGTTACGTACTCGAGAGATGGGGCTGCATTGCAATTAATATATAATCGGACTATGTGGAGATGGTACGTAAATTAGATGTTTGATTTTAAGAATTTAAAATTCATTAGTGAATACAATTACACTAGTAAAACAATATGTCATGAAAATCCTAAAAGTTTAGTATAGTTAGATTCAGGATGAAATGTGAGTCTAATGCATACGATATATGCAGGAAAGAGGCTAAATTGGTTGTCACTTTTTAGAGGATATTCCTAAATGACAAGGAAATGTATCTTTAATGTGCAATAATATTGTGTAATTAATGTGCAACTGAAAAATTATATTATTATTTATGCAATGGTAAGTCTCGTCTTTATGACGAAGACACAATACCATTAAGCAACTACTCTCAACGAGAATTATCAGAGTTGACTACATGAAGTCAAATGATAATATTATGGATCCACTAACCAGATGGTTAAAGCAAGAGATAGTTGTAAAATCATCGAGAGAGATGGGCCTTAGCCTATTGCTTAAAGACATCATGGTGGACACCCAACCTTGCTGACTAGAGGTCCCAAGAACTAGGTTCAATGAGCCAACTAAATCATGATGACCAAATCACTGTGGGATAACCCCGGGCCTATTCTTATGATGAGGAAACAGTGAGACCCGTATGGTACGAGAATAAACTTTATGCTTTTAATGATCTTTCGATGAATACATGGAGTTCAAGTTTGAACGCATGGAATTCAGTTGAGTAAACGCGGGTTCTCTATAAGATAAAGATCACCTATGTGGGAGAGAAGTGGGGCCGCTTCAAAGGAGAATTGTGAGACACAATTCTTTAGAAACTCCTGCAGAACCAGGACGATGTTCCATGGCCAAAATGGACATAATCATGATAACTGAATGAGTCAGGAAACCTATAGTGATACGTATATCATCGTTTATACAAATGGTCGAACAGTTCAAGGATAATCGCGTCTACTGTCTACCAATAAAGTCGGTATGCTTACTCGAGCGGAGGTTCAAAGAGCATTCTCTACCTACCGTATGCTATATCTAACCGTGCAAAAACTATCACTAAGTCAAGCTCCGTGTCCGTCTGTTTATATGATGTGTGCTACTAGACCATCAATCTCATTTGTGCGGGATTGTTGGAAAAACATAGTATTTTAGACTAAGTTGTGAACCATTTTGAGACTCAATTTCAGTGGTAAACACTATATGTTAGTGTTGTGTATTGGTTGGATCATATTCTACTCTGTGAGTAGATTTCAACGCGTATTTACATGCTAAAAATGGATAAAGGGTGAATGAGAACTGATGTTCCAAAGTATAACCCTTTAAAGTGGTATTTGAGAAATGTACTACATCGAGAGTAGTACAAGCCTATTCCTTGGTTTTTCTTATAAATACCTTGTACCACATTGAAAAGAATAACATACTCATTCAAGTCTCTCCTTATAAATAGAGTCTTAAGGTTTCAATTTTATCAAGTAGAGAAAATTATAGTCTTCTTTATAATTTTAATCTCTTCAGTTTTAAAGTTCAAAATATTCTGGTGATAGTTTCTAACTTAGTTCAAGTTCACTGAGAGTATCGTCGATTTAACGGTGGTACTGTATCTCATTTTATCCTAGGAGACAGGTCGCTATACATAGACGATGAGGGGTGAAACTGCTTTAAGGAGACAGATTTTTTGGACCCGAGATTAAATCCAATCTCTATTTGTTTTCTTAAACCCTTCTCCTTAAATTATAGTTAATTCTCTAATTGCAGCATTGCATTGTTATATGCATTAACTATTATATTGTGTTCATTCTTATTTGTTTCATGCCTACGATAATTATATGGTTGTGTCTGTATTGTACAAGATTGACAACAGAAACATGATCCCAACTTTTGAAATACCGACATAAAGATACTTTTTCGTAGCAGAAGTCCATCCTTAACAGTTCACAACAATCAATTACTGCATCTTTTACTAGGCAATGACTTGCCTATATAATTTACCAGTGGTAAAAACCATACGAATAAAAAGACACAGATCTCTCCTTCACACTCACTGTTTTCAACATTTCAATAGATTGAACCTCTAACCAACACTCTCGCATCAACTTTCCTAATAACTTTTCCTCCTCGACAAGAGGTCTATTCTAAACAAAAGCATCACATATTTCTTTGCGTCAGAGTTGAACTCCATTATAATAAAGGAACATTTTTATATAATCTTATCTAGTAGAGACTCTAAGCGTTATCTAGATCAAAAATGCATCACACAAATTTCTGTTTAAGTTCTTTAGTTCATTTGTACTGCCAAACAAGAAACAAATATCTAGTTTTAAAAGTAGTAATTTTGGTTATCTGGATTAAAATTCTTGAGATAACAATTAATGTCGTTCTACTTGTACCTATAACACGTGAATATAATACTATTCAAGTAAGAGATTTAGAAACTTACTTCATTGTGAGACACAGACACTAGCTTCCAACCAGCGGCAGTAATATAACGGCGCTTTAGCATAGTATGCCCTAGAGGAACCCCCGCAGAGATGCATAATAAACATTAAAGCAAATATGAGAATTTTCTGAAAATAAGTAAATTATTTTTTAATTTTAAGATGATATTTTGTTTTAAAATTCTAAAATAAATATTTATCTTTAAAAAATATATATAAATATGTAAAAAATAAAAATAAAATAAATAACTTATTTTAAGTTTAAGAAACCTCAGACGGCCACATTGTTGACCGTTTACTATGATGCCTCTATTTAGGCGGTGATGTATCTATTTTTCTCCTATATTATTATTTTATTTTTTTTATTAGAAGTATTTTGGTTAATTAATTTTTTATATTAAAGTTACAAATAAGTTGCAATTAACATGTTATTGACGAACCTAACAATATCATCAATTCATAATAGAAAAGCTCTAAAAAAATATCATAACTTTTGAAACAAAAAGGAGGACTTGGGCCGTACCATAATATAAATATTTTAACTTCTGAATATTTTGATAATTTTTTGCCTCCTAAAATTGATTTTTTAAAATATATTTATTACTACTGCTTTTATAAATAAATCAATAATTTAAATTAGTGTAATTATGCTATTTTGATTATTAGTCTTATACTTTTGACACTGATTTTGAAATTACAAAATAGACATTAATATAAAAAGAGGTTTTCTGTAAAAACGCCATCTTTATAAAAACAATTCCAAAAAAACGTATATATAGATGTTGTGCAGTGTTATAGAAATCGGCGATTTCTTCGATAAATCACCCGATAAATCGCAGTGAGGTAATTTAACGATATAATATACTGAAATCGGAGAAGAAAACGGTTTTGTATAATTCCAGTTAAAATCGGCGATTTTCAGGTCAAATATCTGAAAATTCGGAAGCGCGGTTCAAAGGGGAAGAGAAGGAAAAGATGTTCAGCCTGATGTGAAAGAACTTATTGAAGGAAGAAGGAAAAAGAAAGAAGATATGTTTGTGTATATATATAACTTATAGCCGGAAAAGGACAACGACGACGTGAATTTCGAGAATTGAACCTACTCCATCCATCGTGATTGAATAAAAACAAAAATAAAATTATAGTAGTACATCATATACATACCCATCTCGTGTATAATAATAATTATAATAATCACAAGTTAGTAACTAGTAGAGTAATTCTAAGTCCATGTCTAGTAATATTTTAGTCATGTATAATAATATTAATATATTAGTTAATTATATGACAAATATTGAGTTAATTATAATTTTATTCAAACAAAAATTTATTTAATTTGATATATTAAATATATATGTAATAAAAAATAATATTTTAATTTAAAAAATACTTTAAAATATATATCATTAAATTACATCCGATTAGTCTTTGATTTATCATTCCGATGAATTCCCGATTTACGATAATTCTCAAATCGGTACCTCAACCGATTTGTTCCGATTAGCGATTTCTACAACACTGATGTTGTGCCCCAATTTTGGTATTGGTGTAATTTAGGCCCATAATGGCTTAGCTAGAACCGTGATGTAATGATATTTTTTGACAGCCGGAGGTTCTGCTTAAGAAGCTTAAGTCAACAGGTTCGAGGTTCCTGCATGGATGAAAGAGAGGTTCTGTCTAGGAAGCTCCGTGTAGGCTTAAGGTACGAGATCTGTGCATAAATGAGGTTCATTGACTGACAGAGTTTCTGCATAAGAAGCTCTGTGAATGTCTGAAGCATGAGGTCTGGACATGAATGAGGTTCACTCATGGTCCAAGTTCACCGGTGCTTGAAGTACAGAATATTGAGGTTCATCTGTGATTGAGGTTCGAGTTTCGAGGGTCTGAGGTTCGAGGTTCGCACATCGAACATCAGGCAGCTTAACAGATAAGGATCACTTCCTAAACTTTAGGAGCACATAAATGTGGATAAACATGGACTCTATGATGACAAATACGACATATTATCATCTACATATCATATATACAATATATATATATGTGTGTGTGTGTGTGTGTGTGTATGATTATATATACATATAAACAGCTTCTTATGACCATAATAGAGATTCAATAGTAGAAGGACTCTACCTGAACCTCCTGGCAGACTCCTAATCAGCTTCTACAACTATAAATCAGCATTCTAATGGTGATATACTACTACAAATGTGGCTGATATCAACAAATCGTAAGCGCACAACAACGAACTTCGATGGAGCGTAAGCAACGGGGAAGGGATGTTACCCCCGTTCGTCTCGACTTTTCTGGTGAAGATATGCAGGGTAAGAACAGCCCTAGGCCAAATTTTGATAATATTGAAACTGACAAGGAAGATCCTAATGCGAGGTTCCAGGATGAGGAACCTGAGGTTCAGAGGTCAAGGAACCTGAGGTTCAGAGATCAGAGAACCTCATAGGTTCTCCTGCCAAGAGTGTCAACGTTTTTGACAAAATGGGAAAGAAACTCAGTGACAAGGATCTGAGACACAAGCTGGACCAATCTAAGCAGGAGTATAGCAGGCGAGACAGGTCCAAGCTTCGAGGTTCTCAAAGTCGAGCTGCCAGGTCACCTCCCAGAGGTTCCAGGAGTAACAAGTTGGACATAATTCACTCCACTAGAGCTCTAGCTGCAAGTCGAGACCAGGGAAGCTCTAGTTCTCGTCATGTGTCAGCTCACCATAATGAAAGTCCAAGAAGTCAGGAATCATATGAAGCTGATGAAGTAATTTATGATGGAGAAAATAGACAATACCCGATGCATGACCTCCGAAGAGGCCTGGAGAAGCTTAAGGAGGATAAGAGGTCCAACAATGGGCTGACCATCACATCACCTTTCACCAAGAGGGTACGTGACACACCCCTACATCACAAATACAGAGGTATGGGGGACTGAGGTTCGATGGGACAGTTGATCCTGTGGAGTAGATCAGCAGGTTCAACACTTAAATAGAGATTTACCAAGTGAAGGACCTCACCAAATGTCGCCTTTTGGCTGCCACCTTAAGGGAAGGAGCTCATCAGTGGTTCAAGGACCTCTTGTCAACAAACTAACGAACATCAAACAAAGGGAGAATGAAACTCTAAGGGAGTATTTTAAGAGGTTCAATACTGAGGTACCTCGAGTCAGGAAAGCTTCTGACGAGACACTGAAGTACTTTTTGATTGCGGTTGTTAGGCCCAGAACTGATTTCTGAAAAGGGCTCCAAGGTAGGGGACCTGAAACCTTATGAGATTTCTATGTTAGAGCGAAATCATATCAGGTGGTTAAAGAATCACTCTAGAAGCTCGCTAAAGAAAAAGATGATGGATGGCAGAATAAATGAGGGAAAATAAGAGGAACAGGTCCTACAGTCCTAAAAATGGAAGTTGCAGTAAGCGAACCTTGAACATTAGAACTTCAGGTTCGAAGATTGTATCTCGTGGTGACAAAATGGTGATACTACTACAAAATGGGTGAGATTTTTAAAAGGTACAATAGTAGGATCAAGAAAGACTCAAAAATTGATGAAGCTAGACTCTGAGGAGTATAAACCAAGATACATGCTAGAGGATGATACTGATAAGGGGATGAGCAAGAGAGATGGCAAAATAAAGATGGTATTAAAAACTCCAACATTAATGCTCAATCCTGATGGACAAAAGATTTGTTGCATTTCTCTAAATGGCAGAATGGAAATGACATAAATTTAAAATGTGAGAGCTACAATGTTGGTGAGATTACGAAGCTGTATGAATAGTAATTGTGATAACTCAACACTAGAAGATGACAAATAAATAATACTACGTCAACATGGAAATCAAGAAGAAATGAAGATAAGGCAGATACAGTGAATCAAGACTTTAGAAGAAGTTTTGAAGTCTACTAGAGGTCACTGAAAGAAGTTCATTAATATGTTTAAGCCACAATGAAGAATAATGTGTAAAGACTTTTAAGGTTTCAGAAGTGTTGAAGATTCAGTATAAAGTGTCACTAAAAGATTTCAGTGTATTAACATTGATTGAAAATAGACAGCGTTCGAAGCATAGGAATGGCTGTCTCGTTGTCTAATGGAGCTCAGATCCAACTGATCCAATCTCCTGGTCCCCGCGGAAAGGAAAAGAAGACAGCTGCAGCCTTGAAGATGTACTCACTGAAAGAAGATCAGTTATATGATTAAGCATTAGTGAAGAACAGAGAATGAAGTATTCAAGATTGTGGTAATAATGGAGACGTTGTCGAAGTACCAGAAACGATTCCAGTGAAAGTATAGTGCTTATTAACAGTCAGTGTTTGAAGCAATGCAACAATCCAAGGTTAATCAGCTGAAAAAGAGTAGAAGTCAAGAGAATTTAATTTAGTATTAGTCGTTTATGAACCAGACCAGTGCACTAAGCGTCAGCACAGTAAGAAGATAATTACCTTGATGTATTAGAAGAAAATCAGTTGATCAAGCCACATGGAAAACATTTCAAGTTGTACTCAATAGCTTCATGAAATAAGCTAAGGCAAATACATGTAATATCATTCCTAAACAACATAACCACAACCGAGCCTCAATGAAATATTCTATGTAAAAGTATTGACTTATGTGGCGTCTACACTAGTTAACAAGAGTGTAGGCGCAACATAACTTAATAAGAATATATTCTAAGGCAACAAGGCTGCAAGGAAAGGTTATGTGGCGCCTACACTAGGTAACAAGAGTGTTGACGCAACATAAGGTTATAGAATATATTCTAAGGCTCCAAGGCAAAGATATATGGCGCTTGCACTAGATAACAGGAGTGTAGGCGCAACATAATTGAGAGAATATTTTTTTAAGTCAACAAGTGGTTCCAGCACATGGAGTAAAGAGTGCAGGCGCAACATAGGCTTATTAGCGCAACTTACTCTCTACACTCTCATTCCCCTGTAGAGGAACAACATATGACTTAACATTGTGAAGAACAAATCAATTAAAATTGATTTGAAAAGTCTACACCATATAAACAAAATGACCTGCTCATTTTGAAAGAGACAGATATACAACCAAACGAAGAGATACATAAAGGAAATTGAAGCCGGAGAAAAAGAAGATACAAAGCCATACACATACATTCTTCACCGGAGTTTTATATTCTAGCCGGTTCATTATGTTGCAAATACATAGGGCTATTGTAAAACACTCTCTGTTAGCTTGATTCCTTTAGTACAAACACATAGTCAAATATTGTATAGGGATTAAGTTATATCTCTTTGTAGGAGCAAAGAACTAATTTGTTCTTTGGAAACTAGTTATATTTTTAACTGGGTGTAGCACCCCTTTGGGTTTATATATGAAAGATATATTCCTGGAAACTTGTCTCCTTAAATTACTTGCTAATTTTCTAGATCTTCAATGATCATTCATAATAATAGAAAATTAGTAAGCCAGCCTCTTAAACACTATTCACCTCTTGAATTTGAACTCACTAACCGAACTCTAAATTATTTATCCGGAAAAGATTCGAAATATTTTTTTTAATTTAGTGAGTATCATATTCAACCCCCCTTCTACAATACTTCGGGACCTAACAATTGGTATCAAAGCAAACTGATTGATATAAAATAAAGATCAATTACATCAATGAAGCTCACCGTGCCGAAGCTATCTAGACTCAGAATGAGGAGACCTTGTTAAATAAGTTTAATTATAAACTTTTAATAAAGTTATTTTATAAACTTTTATAAAATTTATTTTATAAACTTTTATTAGTTTATATTATAAATTTTAATTAGTTTATTTTATAAACTTAATATTAAAGATATTTTATAAACTTTTATAAAATTTGTTTTATAAACTTTTATCAGTTTATATTATAAATTTTAATTAGTTTATTTTATAAATTTCTATAATTTAGTTTATAAATTTAAATAAAGGTTAAAATTTACCTTATTAAACAAAAGATTAATCTGGTCCATTTTCGATAGCCACAGGTATGCAAGCCAAAAGAATCCAATGGATAAGGCAAGCATACAAAGGGCATGGAATTCGACACAAGCACTAAAATGTAGTTTGATACCCCAAGTTTTGTACTCTTTAATTTTTTTATTTTAGATTTATTTATTTTTCCAGAAAATTTAAAATTCTTGAAAACTAAAATTTTTGTGAAGTATTAATTTATGATTTTTTAATTTTTATAAAAATTCGAAATTCTTGAAAATTAATTTATTGTAAATTTTTATTTTTGATTAATTTATTTTCAAAGAAAATTAAAAATCCTGTGAACTTAAATTTTTCTTAAATATTAATTAAGGGTATTCAAAGGAGTTTGTATTTGAAGATTTTTCTATTCATTGAAGACAACTAAAATTGACTGAAGATTATCGAATGAAGTTAATTCTGGAACAGGTTGAAGAAGAAGTGGTACTAATTTCCTCATTGGTCTACTCTATAGAATCCCACTGTTTATTTAGATGCTAGAAAAGAATAGATTAATTTAGGTACAATTTTTGGTTAATTTGAGTTGAATTTTTGGATGAAAAATCTTCGTGGTTAAAGTAGTGAAGGAGAACAGACTGGACATCCTGGTATCTAAGTTAAAGCCTTAAAGATTATTCTACATAGAGATTACAGGAAGTCCGTGCTAACACTGCAGATCATCTAGAGCACAGGGATTACAGCTAACAGGGATCTAAGGATACAACCACATTGTCTGTAAAAGAACTGTATGTGGTGAAGGCCTATGAACTAGAACAAGAGCTGAAGAAGATAATATTTGGTAAAACAAGTTATTAGCATATCCACTGTATTTGTGACCGAGGAACCAAATTTGATTGAAGTCAAGGTTGAGAACCTCTGAACAGAAACGAAATGATCCAAGAAGCTGAATTGAAGATGTTGTTGGTCAAGGTAGTGGTCAAAGAGTTATAAGTGAATATTACACTTTGGAATAACCTTAGAACTAGACTGCAAGTCAAGCCTGCAGGGCAAATGGAAGTTCAGTGACATCAGATTCAGACGGAATTCCAATTCTTAATCTAAGGTTCTTACCTATAATTCCACAAGTGATTTTCAAGAACAGTTCAAGAGGCAGTTACAAGACATTGATGATTTAAAATAAAAGACAAGATCAGGGTTATGCTACACAGTTTGAGGAAGCCTATACAAATAAATGATGACAGACACTATGTTGGGTTGTAGTAGGAATCTCAAGCATTAGTGAGGATGCATCAAGAGAAAACATTTGTTGATGAAGTTAAATGCAAGGTTGATTCTATTAGTGACAGTGATGAACCAAATGGATATCTAGCATCAATGCCCAACACTGGAGATGAATCACTAAGCACTTCATAGGTACACATTTTAACTAATATACTTTTATCTAATTCAGAACTGTGTGATTATTAAGTTTTGAAATGTATTATATTCATGTCTACATGTTAGCATCTTAGGACTTAAATGCTTAATTGATTGCTAAGAATAAGATTGCATGCTAGAATTCATGAGTTTAAATAAGTACATTTCATACTTGATTTTATATGCAGTAAAATGAATATCCAGAATTAAATAGGGTATTCTAGATGGTTAGGTGTATCCCTAAATATTTGTTTAAACTTGATTTAAATCTTCTGTGATTTAATACCTCTGCTAATGGTGTGAAAATTGCTAATAGACAAACATATCATAGATCAAATATTTTATATTTATTCTTACTTGAAATTGTTTATGTGCTTATTTCATATAATTTGCTCCCACTCACATAGTTGCACTTAATGAGTATTATATTAAAAGATGGAAGAATTATCTAATTAGTCAGTAACATTTGTAGAATAATCTAAAACTGACTTAGGTAATTAGAGATAGTTAAAAATGTTAGACAACAACATAAATGGATTAGACATAATTACTAATTAATTTATTAGTTCTTCTATTTCATGTGCTTTTAGAAAATTATTGAATATTTGTAAATCTGCTTGACATCTGTTACACTTGTGTAGAATGATTAAAGTAGATAGTACTAAATTTTTTAATATGCATATTGAAGCTGTTGTTACCACTATTGAAAGTAATTTCTCTAACCCATCTGGACTCAATTGAAGTTGAGTACCAAGAAGCTTAATCATTTGTGATTGCAGAGTATGTTACAAAAGACAAAAGTTATGTGATTTCTCGACATTTATTGTACGAGGCATATGATTAAGATTGGAGATCTAATATCACAGTTGGTTGAAAAAGCCTACCCAATGGTAACATTTGGAGATGACATCGAAGGATGTACAAGGGACTTGACTATCATGATTTTTGTATTGTCATCATATGAAGTATCTTTATTGTGGAAGGATTAAAGCACTATCTATAGGGCACTAGGGAATTCTTTGTCAAGGATTTTCTGGAAAAGCATTAAAAAGAAAAAGTGTTTGATTTCAAGCAAGAAAGATGGAAGCTCACTCAACAGGGAGTGAGGAATTTTGTTCGTAGCTGACATGGATTATGTATGTGAAGTAAACTTTTCAGTAAAGCTTCATCAGTAAAGAGTTAGCTATGGCATAAGAAGCTCTCACACTTGATATTTGAGACAATGGATTCTTTGATAAAGAAGAAATTGGTGAGAGGACTGCTTCATATGGAATTCAATCCAGAAGGACATTTTAAAGTATGTCATATAGGGAATTCAATGAAAACATCACACTGAAACAAGTAATGACATCGAAGAAATATGCTTAGTTATGGTTGATGACAACCCTAGTTATAATTTGGTGATATTCGTGCATTCAACAGACAAAATATCATAGATGGTGATTGATCACATCAGGAAGATCAAGTTGGAAGTAAAGTAAGTTGTGAGAACTTTGAAGTCAGATATTGGAACTGAATTTCACGAATGAAGTTCTAAATGAAGCCTGCACTTATAAAGGTACTTTGAAGCTGAAGCAATTAACAAAACATGCTGCCTTAATCAACAAAGATCGTAAAAATACATCGAATGAGTTAATGGCCAACCAGAAGCAAACACTAAAGCTCTTTCGTGTGTTTGGAGGAAATTGATATTTAATGAAGATTTAGATGAGTATCTTGGCAAGTTTGAAGTTAAGCCTCTTAGAACAATTCTCCTCGGCTACTCATTGATGTCAAATTCTTTCAAGACATAAGTGATGGAAAACCAGAAGGAGATTGAAAGTCTGAATGTATCGTCCCACNAAAGTCTGAATGTATCATCCCATTACACCAAGCTCCCAAGCATTCAAATGAATGACTATTATGAATCTTTGAAGTTTGACATCTCGTCAGAGTCAAATTCAGATACTGATGTTGAAACTAAGGTTACAGAAGGAATCAATGATAATGATGATGATTCAGATCCTATTAGTAGAAATGGTAGTGAAACTATACAACTCGTAAACTTTAACAAAATCCACTGAAAAAGGTGAAGGGTCTTCAACACATTCTAGCAGCAACTCAGGGGGAACAAATAAAAAAAGGATCTACTAGTCGTACTCAACATAATGAAGATCAATGGAATACATTAAGAACATATCTACCAAATAAAAAGGTTTGAAGTCAAAGTCATTCCTAGAGTCTAGTTCTTAGTAAACTGGATTATTGAGTAAAGGCTAGAAGTGCTAATAAAAATGAACATATATTTTCGGGACCTAACATCTAGAATCCCAAAGAATACAAAAGAAGCACTGATTAATCCAAATTGAGTGATTGTAATGCAAAATGATCTCAATCAGTTCGAAGGCAAAATCTACTGAAGCTGGAACCCAGACCACAAGACGAAGCTGAAATTGGTACAGTAAGGGTTTGC
>QRFB01020740.1:0-18530 GCA_008931105.1 Oenanthe javanica | reverse complement strand
TTAATAAAATATAAAATTTGCCCTGACGCCCTGTTATGCTTGTTTTAACTTAACACACAAGGAGCTAAGAGGGCTCTTCCTGTACTCTTACAGGTGAAAAAATAGGAAGTAGATAANCTGTTATGCTTGTTTTAACTTAACACACAAGGAACTAAGAGGGCTCTTCCTGTACTCTTACAGGTGAAAAAATAGGAAGTAGATAACATTGAAGCCTTTTTAAAAACTTAGAGATGTAATATTAAATTTGTTAGCAACGCCACATTACCCATTTACTTGCTAATACAATGCATTAGCAAGACCATGCAGCAAAAATTTACAATTCAGAATTGTGACTTCTATTATAATAATCTATGTTACATTAAGAGGTGCCTCTGTGTGAATTCTTACTTATAGTACAGTTAAAAAGGATAGAAGTACCTTCGTTGAGAAATTATTGAAGATCAAATGTGGGTAAGCATTGGGCATTGTTCCCATAGCTTTTTTGTCCTTCAAATCATGTCTGGTAACCTACAGTCAGTAATGGAACAACAATTTATGTACCAACAACAAAGACCACTATATGCAGTCAAATAAGTTTTGGACAAAGTACAACCAACATACCACATTGAGTAATCCGAAAAAAGCAGTTGGACCAAAAGGTAGATGACTTATTATAAGGCCATCTGGCACACCACGATGTTCATGAACTAATATAACATCAGAGAAATCATACGCCCGGCAGGTTTCAATAATTTCTGATATCACCTGCAGATGTTAATAGAATTACACACATTCTTGGTTAACATTGTAGTAAAATGATCAACTTATAATTTTATTAACCCTAAACTGCACAATATTAATTATATATCTAGTAAGATATTGAAACAGCAAGCACCATGTGGTCATATATGTTACAGCCTTACAGGTCATTTAATGCCACGGGATATAACAAGAAAATCAATACTTCTTATTCACATATTAACACCAATAATTTAGAGAGCTCGCTAGGTATCTGATGGGGGTATACAGTATACTAGCTATCTTATTATGTAGAGATTGAAGTATTTGTAATTATCATATTTATACATAAAAAAGTGTCTTAGTAGTAGACTATTACAGAAAGTACATATTCAATAGGGGTATCTTATTTTTAGCTAAAATATTTAATACATCATGATATGTAGAATTTTATGTGCCTTCTTCGCATTATTAACGTAAAAAGCTATACACTAATAAATTTTGTAGATGAAACATCAAAAAATTCATTATACCTTTTAAAGAAATAAACAAAGCTAAATTCACAATATTTTTTTAATACCATGGTTCAAAATGCTTCCACTGAAAGATAAATGATGTTTATTTCAGCTGTCACATAATAGTAAATAAGACACACAAAGGGGTATATTTATTAAGGATATATTACAAGTTTATAACATAAACGACAAGTAAACCAGTAAAAGGAAGGGGCATATTTCTTTTTCCCGTCTCAATGAAGTCATATTCATCAATAGTTTCATGTTTTAGCTCTATAGTCAGGTTATCACACACATAAGTTCATATAAAATCAAAATCAGAGATTCAAGGATTAACAAACCTGACCACCACGGTTCATGGATTCTGCATTTGGAAAGACAAACTTCAGTTCCTGCAACATAGTCTATTAGAATTTCCCCTGATTGTAGTCCCATGTAGGGACACTGTAGTCTTACTTCATATCGTTGTTCTTATATGCACTCCCTTTGTTTCAAAATCTTGGGTTAAGACGCCAAATCCAAATAAATAAATGGATTAACTTCCTATACTCAGAAACTCCATTTTAAATCAACTCTAATAAATAATAATAATCAGTCAATACAACTATGAAATAATGTAAGCTATATACTTGATAATTCTAAACAATGCTTGGAAATTAAATTTAGCTAATTTAACTATTACGTCAAAATGGCTATCAGCTATCTATCCAAAAAGGAGTATAAGCTTTGTATATAAAATATTCGTAACCAGATTACTAACTTGAGAAACAACCATAAATTTGTCATCTTTGAGTCTTTAACTACACCAAATAAAAAAGTTTCCTCGACATTAGTTTCTTCTTGTCTCTTTAGAGGTAGCAACGGCTGACAACAACAATATATTAACACCTTTCCCCAGATTGAAGGAATTCAAATTTTGACGAATGGCAAATTGTGAACCATGAAACTGGACTGCGGATTTGAATACAAAAATTTAAATGTAGGAATGATTGTCACATGAACCTTACAAAACATATAAAATGCAGGAATTATTGTTACACGAACCTTTACAAACTGTGTCAGTGGAGCACTTGGGTTGCGTGATGTTGTTATCAATATCTTAGGATCTTTTTCATTTGCACTTGCGTACTCATCATCGATGGTTGACCTTGGAACTAAGTTAAGAAACAGAGGTATACCATGTATTACTAGTTGTCATACCATAATACACCTACAAAATAAAAAATAATCTAAAGAATAATTACCCATACAAAATAGCAAGCTACAATGTAAATCTACTTTGACTTTTTAAGAAAGAAATACCACAGATTTTGATTTAGATGCACAAGTTCTATCTCTCTCATCCATTCTATTGACTAATATCATTAGAGAGAACGAGAATGAACGATTGGAGTGTTATAAACTGTCTGTATAGTTGAAAAATATGACAGTATAAAGCACGGAATAATGTTAAGATCGTAACAAAGGATTAAGCTGGTAAAAATATATACATGTCTATAAACTAACAACCTACAAAGAAGACAACATATCCAATTTTTTGATTACCAGAAATAAAGGTAAAAAAGGGAATATAGAATTACGATACAATCTTTATCTCCTAAACTCCGATTCTCTATTCCATGCCCAAAAATCGCAAACAAAACCTTTTCAACAGTACATACAATTTCAAAGCAATTACGACAGTTAAATGAAAAGGTAATAAACTTTGGAACAACGAACAATGGGAAAACTTTTACACATACACACAAATAACAGCTACCGGTACGAATCATTTGACACTACAAACAAGAGAGTGCATAAAGATATATTTATCGAGAAATTACTGGCAGTGTTTTGATCTTCGTGGTCGATTTCTTGACGGAGAGCTGCTTCTTCATTTCTAAGCTCAGTAGGTATTGGTTTCCCCTCTGTCCACAACCAATCATAATCACTAATCAAAATACATGTATAATTACTCATCAATTAAACAAAAAATACAAAATTAATCAGATATATATATATGTGTGTGTGTGTGTTTAAAAAGACCTTCAAGAGCCTGTCTGATTTTGCGTTTCTTCTCGTAAAGAAGACGTTCTTTTCCTTCTAGACTCTTTCGATACAGAAACTCTCTCGTTAATCTTTGGTTTCTTTTATACATCTCTCTAACACGCACTGTTTCTCTCTGTATGTGTAGATGTGTGTGTTTTAGAGAGATTTGCAGAGGGGAGAAATATTGTAGGGAGAGCGAGAGAGAGGGTTTAAGGAGAGAGACCAGGGTTTCTTATCATCTTGGGCCACAACCCGACTTCCTATGGGCCAGAGCCCGTACTTATTTTACAAGTTTTTTAGTTTTATAATTATTTTACACAATTAATCCTACATTATAATCTCGATAAATGAATATGCTTGGGACCAAAAATATATATTCATTTAGCGAGATTATTTATTTATTGATAAATGAATATAATATTTATTTATCGATAAATAAATATTAATTTATTTAAATAATACTTTTAGACTTTTTTCTTAATTATAATATTGTATATATGTATATTGTGTTCAAATATACTTATAATTTATTGTGGTTATAACTTTTATGTAAATTTTAATTGCATTCACATTTGTTAGAATTCTAGATTACTTGTAATGTACATGCATGCATAGAATAGATAAAGTGCAGAGTACACAAAATTAAGAATAAGATGTATTTTGGTGTAGGGAAGAAACAATCAATTTTAAATGCATTTTTTAAAAAGATATGACTTATTAATATGTTTTAAAATAATTATTGAATGAAATGTATTCATATATTATATAAATAAAAATACATTATTTAAGATATAGCGAGATTATTCATTAAGCTCATTTGCCCAAATTAGGACCGAAGAAATTTATTTATTTGTCGAGATTATTCATTTATCGAGATTCTACTGTATAAGGCATTGTTACCGATTAATCCTTGTTCACTAATTCACTAAACTGACTAAATTCTCGATTATTTAATTAATGCTCGATTCATCCGATTAATCCATGTTCCATGTTTCACAGTCTAATTCCGATTTTCGGTTTTTATAACATTGAAATAACGAAAAAAGTTCTTCTTTATTTTTTTCACTTAAAATTTTATTATGAAAAATATGTATTAGATTTTATGTAACATTGTATAATATTTATTTTTTGAGATTTTTCATTCAATTTAATTATTATTAAATTTTATTCTATTAACTTTGAATATATTTCAATGCTCCATCAGGAAAATTATATTTTTTCATGTAAAGTTCTATTATTAAATGTAAGTTGTAATAAGTAGGGGTAATCACACTTTGCGAATCAATTCCATTTTAATTTAATCCGAATTGAAATCGAAATAAAAAATGCTTCTCCAATTACTCAATACATCTTTAATAAATCACGATCTTTAATTTGATTTCAGATCAATAGTAAACCAAATCGTTCTCAACCTAAATCCCCATTATATATAGTCATCATTAATTGTAATACAAGCCACCAAATTCATTAAATTGAGCTGATAGTCTATAAAAATGGCGCATACTTATACTCCCTCCGTCCCACCCAATTGTTAACGTTTCGGAGAGAAGGTCCGGCACGCATTTTAATGTGCATATAAAGTATAGTTTCATAACTTATTTTTATTTTTTTTATATAAAAAAAAATTAAAAATAAGTTATGAAACTATACTTTATATACATCTTAAAATACGTGCCCGACCTTCTCTCCGAAACGTTAACAATTGGGTGGGACGGAGGTAGTAATAATTTTAGGCTCCAAACCAGATGTCCTATCTCATGTCCATACAATAAATACGGAAATGGAACCGGACGTGGTATCCGGTCCGAATCCCACTCTAATAATAGTGATGACATATCACTTACGCAGAGAAATAACAACTCATGAAAGAAGGAAGATACAACTAGAAGAACAACGACCCGTCTGACATTGTTTTTCAGGAGTCCACAACTCAGAATTACACCACATCACATGCGGAACCATGAAAGAAGGAAAATATAACTAAAATTTAGCGTTTATATGAACCATATTTAAAATCGCACCGCATAATTCAAATGAATTGATTTAAATTTTTTTAAACCAATAACATACAATTTAATTCTGATTACGATCATTCCTCGGTGACCTGCTTTAATTTATCTTACAAATAATTTATAAACTAACAGATTTATTTATTTTTTAATGTACAAGTTAGTTAGTTGCAAGGAACCTAAATGGGCCTACGTTATAGTATACTGCTGTGTAGAAACATCTGAATGAAACCCAATTGGGTACCCTATAAATATGGTCTGGGCCTTGGCAGCTGAGTAATAAAAAGGAGGCTAGCGCGGCTTAAGCCGTTAACTATCATCATCTCCCACACTTACTTACAATACACACACAGACACAACTAACAGAAGAGAAGGGATCGGCTCTTCTTCACAAAATCTGTATTTATTCCACCTCGTAATTCACGCCAGAAGCTCCGGTAGAGTTTCTGTTTGTTAATTATAATGGAGGCGGTCGGTAACGACGTTGAAGCACCGGCGGCGATAGAGAAACCACCACCTGCGGCGGCGGAGCAAGAAATGAATAAGGAAGATGATGAAATATTAGAAAATGAAACGTTGTTAATTAAAGCACAAAAATTAATGGACAAGATTACTTCATCTTCGAGTAATCCTAATCCTAATGTTCTTCATGCTCTCGCTTCGATTCTCGAAACTCAAGAATCTAGGTCTCTATCTCTCTCAAATGTACTCTATGTGTGTATGTGGGCTTTAATTGCATTTATGTTTTATCTATTTGTTTTAATATCTCGAAAACTCGGAGTTGAGGTTGAGTTAGTTGCTGATTTTAAAGTGTAGAAAGCGCTTACATGTTTTATTTTTGGACGATTATGCGTAAATGTCGGTTGAAAGTAATATGTTGTGAGTAATAATTTGAATATGACTCCTATTTAAAAGTCTTCCATTGCTTAGTTGTATATATAAATGTTAGCTTTATTTAATTCGTATCGATGTGTTTGTTTACTTGAAGACTTGGAAGTTGGAATTGAGGTGTAAAGAGAAGTTTAGTCGTTGGACTGATATATTGAGTTATTGATTTTGGCATTGAAAAACTACTTGTATGTTTTTTAAGCTTAATTTTTTATTTTAAGGTAAGTTTTTTAAGCTTGTATAAGTGTAGGTTAATATGTTTTTTATGTTTCATTGTTAGATTTTCGATAATTTGTGTCGAGCAATTGGAACAATACATGTGAAAATTTGTTATTGTGATGTTGTTGTTACTGTCTGAATTCATATTTTTAATAAAAAAAAACTACTCAGTCTCATATTTGCTACTGGAAGAGATACTTGTTTGCTGCACTTTGTATTTATCTACACATCTTTGTTTACATATAATAAGCATGTCACTGCTAGGATTTAGTGAAATGCCCCTCAAACTTGGTAGCTTTCTAACTGCATTTACAAACTTTAGATGTTAGATTGACTACTGAATTTTGATGAAGCGATTCATAAATTTTCCCCGATTGAATTTTTGTAATAAATTGTCAGATATAAGAAATAATTGATTGAAACTGCTATAAATTATCCAGAGCAACACTAGTGAAATTCTGAATCACGAAACATGGACCGATAAATATTTTCCCCTGATGCAAATTCACCATATGTTTGTCAATTTCTCTCAGTTGTACACGCAGACTTCTGAACTAGGTAATTGAGTATGGAGAGTTTACCAAGTGATTTCATCCAATCCTGTCAGTTAGCTCTTGTGCAGCATTTACTAAAGTTACCCGAATTGCTTAACTGTAAAGAGTAAAGACACTGCACATATCAAAATGACTACAATAGCCCACTTATTTCAACCGAAGAGAAGGGATATGCATGTGGAATTGCGGACACAAATTTGGACAAGATCCTGTATTATAGGTCAACTGAAGTTCAATTGAAGATACTTACACCCATGACATCTTTTTCTGCCCTTACAAACCCTGGACTATTAGTCTATTAGGCCATTAACTTTTCTCGTTCGACAAACATTTTTAGAAGTATTGATGTAAAATTTTGTAATCCATGTTTTACAGTTTCCAACAGGGGAGTATCATGTCTAACATGCAATACCAAATTCCTTTTTTGTGGAAATGATCGTCACTTGCTGCACTATGCCATTTCATATATACACATAAATTTGAAATCTTTTCTGACGTTCAATATGTTGCCTCCGCAATGCAGGTATATGGAACATACATTTGATTCCACTGACAATAATGTTCGTGCTTCACATACTATTGGACGATTGGCAAATCTGATCCAGGTAACATATAGTCTATCTATTTTAAAATTCAAATAAATCACAATGTGTACGTCATGCCTGCAATTATGATTAATTTCTGTTTAAGTATATATTTGTGTGTTTTATGGAATCTCATTTTATGAGTTAAGCTACTATTCACATGATTTTGCACTGGTGCAGATTTGAGCTAATAATAAATTTCATACTCTTTGCTTTTTCTACAGGACAATGATGATTTTTTTGAATTAATATCTTCAAAGTTTTTGTCAGAATCTCGATACTCAATATCTGTCCAGGCAGCTGCTGTGAGGGTCTCTTCAGCTGTTCATTGACATGGATGGTATGATATTTCTAATGGCCCTTCTTCAAACTTCATAGTCGACTTGATAAACTTCACCCGCAGTAACTTAAATGATTTTGTACTTGCATACCAGTATCCCCATGTTTTTGAAGAAAATGTGTTGGAGAACATAAATGGTTGGGTGGTAAATGACGCTTCTAGGTCTTCCGATGAGGATCATAACTCAAACAGTGATCATGGACTGAGAAAATCTTCAGAGGCTGAAATGTTAAGGACCTATTCTACTGGACTTCTTGCTATAAGTTTGGCCAGGTATGCTCTTTACCCTTCTTCTTAAATGTTATTATACATAGCAGTAAATTAAAGTTGTAAATAATGTCTGCAGTGGTGGTCAAATAGTTGAAGATGTGTTAACATCTGGATTGTCAGCAAAGTTGATTCGATATCTTCGTATCCGGTCTCTAGGGGAGCCAAATAGAAAAGATGTGAACCATTCAATAGAGCGCAAACTTTCTTCAGCTACTTCAGTTAGAGGCAAAGAAGAAGGTAGGAAACGGTTTCGGAATGTTTCAGAGAATTTTCAGTTGGATCCTCCTAGAATAATAGATGGGGTGGTAGATGATCAAATTACTGAAAAGGATGGTGATAGAAACTTCACTAGGCCATCATATCAACCTTGGAATGATGGTGGAGAATCCTCTGATAGATTGGTGGATGATGATGATTATGGGGCTGATGCAGAGGGCTGTGAAGGATGGCATATTCAGGATTTACGTGACAAAAATGAAAAATGTGGCGATAGACATGGTCAGGGAAGATATTTAAGAGAAGAAGATTTTGATGATGGTGGAGAGGATTCTTCAAAGCGCAGGGTAAGTCGTGGATCCGTAAAATCCAGAGGATGGGGAAAAATAAATGGAGTTGTGGATGCTAAACATGGTTTAGCATCTCCAGGGATAGGGAGAGGACAAGAGTGTATAACAATGGACATGACAACAGCAATTGACCAAAATTCAAGAAGCATAACAGATGTTAAGGGGGGTTTGCTGGCAGCTGGTGGAGATGGTTATGCCACCGAAAGAGAAGATAATGATGACTGCTTTCAGGAATGCAGAATTGGGTCCAAGGATATATCTGATCTGGTTAAGAAAGCAGTCAGATCTGCCGAAGCTGAAGCAAGAGCAGCCGCTGCTCCTGCAGAAGCCATCAAAGCAGCTGGTGATTCTGCTGCCGAAGTTGTCAAGACTGCTGCATTGGAGGTTAGTTGCTTCTCGTTTCATCCTTGTTTAAACTTTCGAAACTCCATCGATTGGTGAATTTTATTTGTTTCAAGTCTCTCCTACAAAATACCTTTTTTTACCAAAAGGTTAAAGTTTGTAATAGATTTAAACCATACTGTATTATTTCATCTGGTTTAATAGTCAATTGTAAAGCCGACTAAAATTGCCAAATAAATTTTTTTCTATGATTACATTTTAAAAGATGCATATTAAGATAGTATTTCTGCTCCCAGGAAAGTGGTCATTTGCAAATATTCATCCTTCATCTATAAAACAGAATTTGTGCTCCCCTATGGGGGAGTATGTTGTTCATAAAGTAACTCAGAATCAGATGATACAGAATAGTGAGTGAATGAAAAGCAATAAACCTCTATTATTAGACCGCAAATACTTCATATTCTTCGTAGTAGTATATTTATTGGGAGTATCAACAAGTTGATTGTGTAGATAATAGGGATGTTGTCTACATCAGCTGAAATTAATTCTATATCTTAACTAGTTACAGCGTCTTCTGCTGTAGTTGATGTGTGCATGGCACTAATATATTATTGAAACCATTTAATTATGTTCCTCTTTGGTCTCATCAACTACAAGGCATAGAACAATTATATATTTTTTACTCTCTTTTTAGAGATGAGTATGACAATCAGTTTACTAAAAATTGTAAAATTCGAGGGAGTACTTGGGTTCGGGTGTCTTTCCAACCCGCTTATGTTATGATCACCCACCCAATTAACCAGTTTTCGGAAAAGGTGGGCGAAATCAGTCTAGTAATAAATAAATAAATAGGAAAATTGGTCAAAAACATATAAAATTTTGTGTTTGTTGTCCATCACAATTCACAAGATTCTTATTTTGTAGANAATCAGTCTAGTAATAAACAAATAAATAGGAAAATTGGTCAAAAACATATAAAATTTTGTGTTTGTTGTCCATCACAATTCACAATATTCTTATTTTGTAGGTTGTAGCAGATTACTAAAGTAATATCATTTTACTTAGTTATTTTACAAAATGAGTGTAAAGAAAAGTTCTAACATGAATGATTATTATAAGTATAAAAAATATATAATATAAATACTATTTTGATGTTTACACCCATAAATCCTTCCAAGCACTCCCAGTTAATCCGAGTAATCATTATGCAGTAAGCTTGCCAAGGTGAACCGATTTTCGATTTATTGTATACTGATAACAAGTGTGACTGTTGTAGAAGTTATTTACCAGAGATTGTCTGTTCTTAGGTATTTAAAGAGACAAATGATGAAGGAGCTGCTGTTTTGTCTGCGTCTAAAGCTGCAACCACAGTCATTGATGCTGGTAATGCAGTTGAAATTGCAAGGTAAGTAAGGTATTCTGATGTACATGCTAGAGTTGACAATAAGGTTATAATGAGCCCAGGCTTATCTATCTCTTAATAATGTAACAACCTGTTGATAGGACTTTACACGGTGTTGATTCAAATCCGATCTCTCAAGTGACTGAACAAGAAAGAAATGATGAAACTGAGGAGTTCTTTATTCCAGAAAGTGATTCCCTGGAAAACTTAAGAGAGAGATTTTGCATCCAGTGTCTAGAGATACTAGGAGAATATGTTGAGGTTCTTGGTCCTGTCTTGCATGAAAAAGGAGTCGATGTCTGTATTGCACTATTGCAAAGAAGTTCCAGGGTTTCGGAGGAACCAAAAGATGTGCTGCTCTTATCTAATGTGCTTAAATTAATCTCTGCATTGGCTGCTCATAGAAGATTTGCTGCCGTGTTCATGGATCGTTGTGGCATGCAAAAGCTTCTCACTGTTCCAAGAGTTGCTCAGACATTTTTGGGCCTGTCTTCATGCTTGTTCACAATTAGTTCCCTTCAGGTAAGTAGATATCTGTTATAACATCTTGAGCTTATTATTGAATTTCCATTATAATCTATATTGTTTCCTTCAAAGTCGTTCTTAATTTTTAGTCCCTCAGGTTCTAACTTTAAGACCTCTTTTAGGTTATAATGGAACGTGTATGTGCCCTCCCNTTCTGGATTAGTTGGAGATCGTAGAATTTCTTTAGGTGTTGGGGCAGGCTGTGCAGGTCTTGCAGCACAACTGGAACAAGTATTCCATCAAGCTAGAGAGGCTGTCCGTGCCAACAATGGAATCAAGGTCCTTCTTCAGCTTCTCCAACCACGCGTACTTACTCCTCCAGGTGCCCTCGATTGTCTTCGGGCTCTTGCATGCCGAGTGCTGCTTGGTTTAGCCAGAGATGATACTATTGTGCACATTTTAACTAAGCTTCAAGTACATTTCTTCATAGTTTATATTTATCTTGATTTAATCTGACATAAAGATGTCCAGAGCTTATTTAATCACCTCCTTAGCAAATGTATAATATAGTTTAATTGATCCAATTCCTAGGAGGGCTGTTCCAAAGAGGTTCTTACAAACAAACAACTTATCTTGCTCATGTAAATATAGTAAATGTATATATTTTAATTTTTCAGGTAGGAAAAAAGCTGTCCGAACTTATCAGAGATTCAGGTGGCCAGTCATCTACAAGTGAGCAAGGCAGGTGGCAAGTGGAACTAGCTCAGGTTGCGATTGAGCTTATTGCGGTNAAGCTGTCCGAACTTATCAGAGATTCAGGTGGCCAGTCATCTGCAAGCGAGCAAGGCAGGTGGCAAGTGGAACTAGCTCAGGTTGCGATTGAGCTTATTGCGGTATGAAGTTGATGCTTATATCTTAACAATTACATATTTAACTCTAAATGCTGTGACTACCCAATTCACCCAACCTGGGGCCTTTTTTTTTTCATATGATTGAACCTGTTATTTAAGGCCTAAGCCTTACAACTCTGTGGTGCATATTATTATAAAGTAATTCTATCTAGGCTCACTAAGGTGAATTAAGCTCAAATTTAGAAATTTACACTCCTTATTTCCTTTGATCTCAGATTTTGCAGTTGTGATGCATGTACTTTCTTCGAGCAAAGCACGATACGAAGAGCTTTGCTATCATGCTTGTCATTCTATACCTCTGCATGTTTCTTTCTGTCCAGATCTGTAAGAAATTAGCTAAATAATCAAGGGACCAAGGGCTCTAATTTGAATAAGCATGTCCTACCTGGCTGCCTATCTTAGATCTTTGTGTCTATAATGAACCGAGCCACTCCTGCTCAACCTAGGCAGCCGTTTTGACATCTGAAAGTCGATATAAATTCTTTTATATTAAAAACAAATTTGATCATATAAAATTCTGTAGTATAAGCTTTTACCATATGATGGATGTAAATATGTAATTATATTGACCAGAAGTAATATCTTAATTCAGGAGTGAGATTGACATTTAAAAGCAAAATAGATTCATCTATTTCGAAAAAGGAATTTTATCTCATCAACACCCCAACTTTTAATATCATGTAATTTTCACAAACATAACTGGCATATTAGGCCAGTTACATAGTTTCAGGTAATTTGTATCACCATGTTCTGTGTAATATTAAAGAAACTAATTAATGACGCATTTAACAAGACTATTACAAATGCAGGAGTATTGCCAAATTTTGTAGTTTGTTGCAGGGTATGGATAGATAAGGCTGCTAGTAATATGCAGTTTGTACCAAGTCTAACAAAAGAATATTAATTAATTAAGAGACATCTGTTTCTAGCGAATTGGTTGCATTGCGGGGTTAGATAAAGCTGTTAGTAGCCTGGAGTTTGTAAGTTTGACAAATCCATTGTAGGCCTGACAGTCAAAATTACAGTATTACTGCTCACAATATATGCAAAATCCAACTAATATATGAAAAACAGTTACTAAAAAGTGAGCAGCTTGAAATGTATGGTAACCTTTTTTTCGAAAATAAAGATCATTGTAAAATTTCAATTTTACTCGCTCTAAAATTGGCAAACAAAGTATCTGGTGTAGTTGTATTACAGACCACAAGAGAGAACGAGATAAAGCAACATAAAGATATAGAATCCTCTGCACAGTCTTTATGTCTTGTACTTCAAAACTGTGTCGTAGCTTACATAAGCTCTGCTGTCATCAAGAGAACGAAAGTTAAATAAGTTTTCTTGCTTTACTTTGGTGTTCATTTTCCTTTTCAGCATGAAATAATGTAGATTCTTTACACCTATCTGGCCCATATTTGTAGGTTGTCACTAATTCTGGTCGCGCAAGTACATTAGCAGCGACTGATGCTGCTACCCCTACTTTAAGGCGCATAGAGAGAGCTGCAATAGCTGCTGCTACTCCAATTAGTTATCATTCCAGGTATTTGGTTCTTGACTTCTCTAGATTTTTGGATACAGCCATTCTCATTTTATTGCTTAAAACTTTAAACTTTACCTTGACGCACGATCTCGATTTTAAAACTCAGTGAACTTCTATTACTGATTCACGAACACCTACAAGCATCTGGATTGGAAACAACTGCTGCTAAACTTTTGAAAGAGGCACAGTTGACGCCGCTGCCATCATTAGCAGCTCCATCATCTCTACCTCATCAAGGCTCTGGACAGGAAACTCCTTCCGTGCAAGTCCATTGGCCTTCTCGCAATACGTCATGCACATTTTATTCTGATAAACTAAAATCTGCCTCCTTAGATGAAGATTCCAGCATTCAGCTTGATTCAGCTGTGCCGTCGTCAAAGAAGAGATCTTTGGTTTTCGCATCTAAATTTGGTTTGCAACCCAAATCTCAAGATTCTTACCCTGCATCTAACATTAACAATTCTAAGAAGAACTTATGTGTCCCTGAAGGCACACTGGAAACTCCATCAATATCTGCGATAAAACCTAGTAGAGATGTGGATAATAGTTTTAAAACTCCAAATACATTGCTAACGAAGCGCAAGTTGTCTGAAACAGCTGAGAGTGGGTGGTTTACATCGACAAAACGTGTTAAGACCAGTGACAATGGACTTCGAAATGCAGTTTCTGCGACACCTAATAGTGTTCATAAAAGCAGTCTCCTGGCTGAATCACATGCTTTTACCACACCACGTTTACTGAAAGATTCTCGTGGGAGATTAATATCAAGTGGTTTGCTCCCAGAAAATTTAGAGGATATCTGCAATTTTTCTCAAGCAACACCTTCTGTCCATCGTGGTCTGTTAAAGGACCCACAATCTGTTAGCACAGAACGATTAACTTTGAACTCTATTGTCACTCAGTATCTGAAGAACCAGCACCGCCAATGCCCAGCTCCCATCACTACATTGCCGCCACTCTCTCTTTTGCACCCACATGTCTGTCCTGAATCAAGGCAAAGCATTGATGCACCATCAAATGTGACATCTCGACTTACTACACGTGAATACAGAAGCATGGTGGAATCCATGGAAGCTGCAGGGATCACCAATTTGTCTACAGTAGATTCAGATCATGGAGAACGTGCCGGGATGATAGTGGTGCTATGATAACTTGCATGACTTTTCTAGGAGATTCCTCTCGGATTGCTGCTGGTTGCGATTCTGGAGAGCTCAAAATTTTTGCCTCTGGCAACAGCAATATATTGGAATGCTTTACTAGCCAATATGCTTTGACGGTTCTCCAGTCGCATCTTTTTGAAGAGACCCAGTTGATTCTTTCTTCAAGCTCCCATGACGTGCGATTATGGGATGCATCTTCTGTGTCAATTGGACCTAGGCATTCTTTTGAAGAGTGTAAAGGTGGAAAGTTAAGCAGTTCGGGGAGAAATTTTGCAGCATTGTCACTGGAGTCAACACGACGAGAAATTCTGTTGTATGATATACAGACCTGCAAATTGATTACAAAGCTTACAGACACAAATTCGAGTTTATCGGGGCGTTCACATGTGTATTCTCTCATCCACTTTAGTCCGTCAGACACAATGTTACTCTGGAATGGTGTCTTGTGGGACTGTCGGGAGCCCCACCCTGTCCATCACTTTGATCAGTTTACCGATTATGGTGGTGGTGGGTTCCATCCAGCTGGTAATGAGGTATGGAAAACTGCCTACTGCACTTTATAAATGTCAAATTTATCATTGCTAAAATTTGGGGTAATGTTTAAGACAAGAAGTTGCATGTTTCTGCCAAAAGATACACACACGAACTATATCTATATTGATTCCGTTAGTCGAGCCCATTTTACATATACATGGATTGTGGTTCTGCTGTACATTGACATGTAAAGTACTACATATTATGCATGGGACATGATTTAGTTGCATGTGTTTGTTTACTCCTTACACGACCGTATTTCTGGAGGTAATATAGCATTTATCTGCATTTGGCTTTGATCTTTTTTACAGGTCATCATAAACTCTGAAGTCTGGGATCTTCGAAAATTTAGGCTGCTTCGCAGTGTACCTTCCCTGGACCAAACAGTAGTTTCTTTCAATGGCAGTGGAGATGTGATATATGCAACCTTGAGGAGAAATCTTGATGACCTTACTGCTGCCCTACAACCTCGACGAGTGAAACATCCACTGTATTCAGCCTTCCGCACTGTGGACGCTGTCAACTACTCTGACATTGCGACTATACCTGTGGATCGCTGTGTACTTGACTTTGCAACTGAGCCCACAGATTCTATTGTTGGGTTGGTTACAATGGATGACCCAGAAGAAATGTATTCTTCAGCCAGGGTATTTGAGATAGGTCGCCGGAGGCCAACTGATGATGACTCTGATCCTGATGATGCTGAGACTGACGAAGAAGAGGATGATGAAGACTTAGACGAGGATCACTTACTGGAAGTTGTGGGAGATGGTGGAAGTGATATGGATGATATGAGTAGTGATGATGATGGTGCAAGTGAGCTTGAGGGTGATGGTGATGATGATGATGAAGATGAAGATGAAGGGGATTTTATAATTGATGACCAAGACGAAGACGATGGAATGCTGGAGTTTGTGCTGGAGGGTGATGACAGTCAGGCGGACGAATCATCTAGCAATGACGATGACGATTTTGTAGGTTCCTTCTAAAGTCATGCCATAATTTTAATCTGTATAGCTGAGATCATATCAGTCAGAGAGGTTCAAGGTGAAATGTCATACTACTAATAGAATTTTGTGTAATCAGTAATCTATAGTAGTTTTTTGATTTATTCAATTCTTTAGGGGCGTTTTTGTGATGGTACTTTTTTGAATCCATTCTCTTTCTAACCTAGTTTGCTGTTCATTTTCCCAAACTAATCTATTTCGTTCAATCATTCTCAAACTAACCTAGTTTACTATTCAAACTCAGTCTTTTTATTTTTCTTGTACTTTTCCAAATTTTTATTTCATTTATTATTATTCTTTTATATATAAATAATAAATTACTTATTACTAAGTAATAAATAATAAATAATAATGTATTTAAAATTAAATGAAATTACAATTAATATAAAAAGACTTAATAATTAAAAAAACGATTACAATAATTTTAATACAATTGTTATGTTATTTTTCAAGACACCGTGAACTACGTCTCGTATGACCTTCTTGTCCACATCTCCCGCAGATTATAGCCTTTCTTGAGGTGTCCATCTCTGTTCGAATGCGCTGACTTTGACCTCTTTGTCCCCGCTTATTTTTTTTCTTCTTCAAATTTTCATTAGGCAAAAGAATGTCATATCTTTCCCAATTACTTGCTAATGGAAATGTCCAATAAGCTTGATGGGATATTGGAAAAAATTCATATTTCCACATCTCATACAGTGTTGTCAAACTGTGAGATGGTTCAATGTATTGTTTCCAATCAAGATTGCATGTCAAACAACCAGCAACTATATGCGAACATGGGGAATGATATCGACTCCATTTTCCACACGAGCAAAAGCCTTTATGTAGATCAATTGTATGCTTGTTGCCACCTTTCCAAAATCCCTTCTTCGTCTTATAACGAGCAGTAGTCACCTCGAAAATTCCACGTTGTTCATTGTATGGAATGATTTTGTGTGCTGATGCCTTTCTTTCAATATTTTCAAATAACTCTCTTGATTTCTTGCAATAAACATGACCATTTTGGAGATCATTTAAAGTCTGAGTACGTCGTTCTGCAACAATTTTAACAGAACGATAATATATATACTCAACCATAGATGTGATAGGCAGAAAACGAGCAGATCTTATACAACCATTGAAACTTTCGATCATATTTGTTGTTGCCTGACCATAACGATGACCTCCATCATAAGCCATAGTCCACATCTCAAGGGGAATATTTCGAAGCCATTTTTCTACATCAGGGTTAAGTTCTTTGATTTGTTTCATCGCTGCATCAAACTTCATTACTTGAGAAGTATTTCCAGCTAGCCAATATAACATCTTCNCTCCATCATAAGCCATAGTCCACATCTCAAGGGGAATATTTCGAAGCCATTTTTCTGCATCAGGGTTAAGTTCTTTGATTTGTTTCATCGCTGCATCAAACTTCCTTACTTGAGAAGTATTTCCAGCTAGCCAACATAACATCTTTAAATGTAAACCAGGATAAGCTGAACTGAAATTACTACGAACATGTAAAAGACAAAAACGATGTATGCCCATATCACCAGTGAAACCACTTTCTTCTTTTTTCATTGCTTCGATGATTCATGACGATCTGAAATTATGCATACTCCTCTTCTATTCTTGCATATATATCTTCGAAGTAGACATAAGAACCATGACCAATTGACTGTCGTTTCCTCATCGACTAGGCCATAAGCAAGTGGATATTGATGGTTGTTTGAATCGAACCCTATTGCAATTAATAACTTTCCATTATACCTTCTTTTTAGAAATGTGCCGTCAATGCTGATAACTGGTTTAACATATTGCCACCCATCAACCATCGGCTTGAATGCCCACCATACACGTTTGCACACAGATGTATTAGAGTTTATATTTTCAGCCTCAATTAAAGCATTTGTACCTGGATTAAAATGCATCAAAACACTTAAAAATTGTGGAAGTTTGGAGTAAGAGGTCGTCCAATCACCATATACATCTGATATAGCCTTTTGTTTTCCGATCCACGCCTTCTTGTAGCTAACATGATATTTGTACATGTCTGTAATTTGACTCTGAATGTNGCCTTCTTGTAGCTAACATGATATTTGTACATGTCTGTAATTTGACTCTGAATGTTTTTAACTTTTAAATACGGACTCTCAGTGACCTAGATACATAAACATAAAAAGTATAAGCAACATCATATATAAGTTTGAAAAAAATTGAATACTAGAATTAATGCAAGCATTACTTGTTGTTTGATAGCATCTGCAATTAACTTCGAGCTAAGTTTCTTGTGATCTCGTTGAATTGTTCTCAAAAGACAATTATGTTCAGCTGGAAGTTTAGTGATTTCAAAGTGACCATATAGCTTTCTTTTCATAACTCGAATTCTCCATGGACATTCGGCCACAACACATTTTGCCTCATACAAAGTTGTAGAACTCTTCACAACATGATAATTTCTGGATTTTCTGATATGAATATCTTTTATTGCACTAACAGC